>CANNZV010002527.1:46866-141669 GCA_947561585.1 Caprella mutica
TAGTACATCATCACAGTGACTCTTCTCTCTGATAGTACATCATCACAGTGACTCTTTTCTCTGATAGTACATCATCACAGTGACTCTTCTCTCTGATAGTACATCATCACAGTGACTCTTTTCTCTGATAGTACATCATCACAGTGACTCTTCTCTCTGATAGTACATCATCACAGTGACTCTTTTCTCTAGTACATCATCGCAGCGACTCTTTTCTCTGATAGTACATTATCACAGTGACTCTTTTCTCTGATAGTACATCATCACAGTGAGTCTTTCTCTCTGATAGTACATCATCACAGTGACTCTTTTCTCTGATAGTACATCATCACAGTGACTCTTTCTCTGATAGTACATCATCACAGTGACTCTTTTCTCTGATAGTACATCATCACAGTGACTCTTCTCTGATAGTACATCATCACAGTGACTCTTTTCTCTGATAGTACATCATCACAGTGACTTCTCTAGATAATCACAGTGACTCTTTCTCTGATAGTACATCATCAAAGTGACTCTTTTCTCTGATAGTACATCATCACAGTGACTCTTCTCTCTGATAGTACATCATCACAGTGACTCTTTTCTCTGATAGTACATCATCACAGTGACTCTTTTCTCTGATAGTACATCATCACAGTGACTCTTTTCTCTGATAGTACATCATCACAGTGACTCTTTTCTCTGATAGTACATCATCACAGTGACTCTTTTCTCTGATAGTACATCATCACAGTGAGTCTTTTCTCTGATAGTACATCATCACAGTGACTCTTCTCTCTGATAGTACATCATCACAGTGACGCTTTTCTCTGATAGTACATCATCACAGTGACTCTTATCTCTGATAGTACATCATCACAGTGACTCTTTTCTCTGATAGTATATCATCACAGTGACTCTCTTCTCTGATAGTACATCATCACAGTGACTCTTTTCTCTGATAGTACATCATCACAGTGACTCTTTTCTCTGATAGTACATCATCACAGTGACCCTTTTCTCTGATAGTACATCATCACAGTGACTCTTTTCTCTGATAGTACATCATCACAGTGACTCTTTTCTCTGATAGTACATCATCACAGTGACACTTTTCTCTGATAGTACATCATCTCAGTGACTCTTTTCTCTGATAGTACATCATCACAGTGACTCTTTTCTCTGATAGTACATCATCGCAGCGACTCTTTTCTCTGATAGTACATTATCACAGTGACTCTTTTCTCTGATAGTACATCATCATCACAGTGACTCTTTTCTCTGATAGTACATCATCACAGTGACTCTTATCTCTGATAGTACATCATCACAGTGACTCTTTTCTCTGATAGTACATCATCAAAGTGACTCTTTTCTCTGATAGTACATCATCACAGTGACTCTTCTCTCTGATAGTACATCATCACAGTGACTCTTTTCTCTGATAGTACATCATCACAGTAACTCTTCTCTCTGATAGTACATCATCACAGTGACTCTTTTCTCTGATAGTACATCATCACAGTGACTCTTTTCTCTGATAGTACATCATCACAGTGACTCTTTTCTCTGATAGTACATCATCACAGTGACTCTTTTCTCTGATAGTACATCATCACAGTGAGTCTTTTCTCTGATAGTACATCATCACAGTGACTCTTCTCTCTGATAGTACATCATCACAGTGACGCTTTTCTCTGATAGTACATCATCACAGTGACTCTTATCTCTGATAGTACATCATCACAGTGACTCTCTTCTCTGATAGTACATCATCACAGTGACTCTTTTCTCTGATAGTACATCATCACAGTGACTCTTTTCTCTGATAGTACATCATCACAGTGACTCTTTACTCTGATAGTTCCATCACCATTTCCATTTGTTTCAATTGTTCTAAAGTTGTGATGTTAAGGTGTCATTTTTGTTCAACTACATTTGTTTTTATCAGAGTTAGGTGCAAGGTCACTGGAAATCAAATCCGCAGATTTACTCGCAAAAATAATGGGTTACATCAAGTTCTACGGTGAGTAGAATAGATACATTAATTGTATTTATTTTAGCTGTCTACTATTGTCTAATAATGAATTTATTCCATATAATGATATAACTGTTACTTTCTATGAATTAAATTTCATTCACATTTAATTGTACATTTTCAGTTGAGATAAAAATGTTTGATTTTCAAATTTTATAAATTGTTGCTGGTTATTTCAAGTAAAGTTAGATTAGAAGTATAATTAAATACTCTATAAAATAGGACTAAATTAAATTTATCTTGCATTTCTTCAACTATTCCTTTTCTTCTATTGTTCCACTTCTTCTACCTCTCCTCTTCTTCTATCTCTTCTCTTCTTCAACCTTTTAGCTTCTTCAAGTTTTCCTCTTCTTCTACCTTTTCCTCTTTTTCAACCTTTCCTCTTCTTCTACCTTTCCTCTTCTTCAACCTTTTCTCTTCTTCAACCTTTTCTCTTCTTCAACCTTTCCTCCACTTCAACCTTTTCCTTCTCTTCTACATGTCTTCTTCTTCTACCTTTCCTCTTCTTCATCCTCTCCTCTTCTTCAACCTTTCCTCTTCTTCAACCTTTCCTCTTCTTCAACCTCTCCTCTTCGTCAACCTCTCCTCTTCTTCAACCTCTCCTCTTCTTCAACCTCTCCTCTTCGTCAACCTTTCCTCTACTTCAACTTTTCTTCCTCCTTCAGAGTTGACTGGTGACTTCTGGTTGGCTGGTAGTGACGAAGCTGGCGAAGGTGACTGGGTGTGGCAGGATTTCACGAGAGTTGAGAAGGGTACTCCTTTCTGGGCACTCCACAACGGCATCAGAGGTGAATAGAGATTTTAAAGTCTTTATTAGTAGAGTTGATTTAAAAAGCGTATTGAAAATGTGGCCACGAATCAAAGGATAAACTTAATATACAAAAAGATTATAGGTTAGAATCTATACGTTTTCAATAACCACGAGGACTGTTGGCCACGATTGTAAATGACATAGATTGTAGATGCCAAAAATTATAGATGAAAAAAATTGTGGATGATCGTCATTTTAGATGATCATAATTTTTAATGATTATAAATTTAGATGAATATTATTTACGATAACCCTAATTTTTGAAGGAATAAGTTACCTATCCTTTTTCTCATACAGGATGGAGTCTAGAGCCCCAAGGAGGTGAAGATGAGAACTGCCTGGCGATGGTGAGTGACAGGTTCTACTTCTTTGACGACAGGGACTGTGGCAACGTCTACCATCCCATCTGCTACACCGACTCTACAACCAAAGGGAAGAAATCTTCTGCAGTAAGGAGGAGGAAGGCAGAGAAGAAGGTTGTGAAGGAGGAGATTGTACCTATGTGGTAGAGAAATCTTTGCTATCTACCAGAGATGTGTTTTTCTAAATTATAATTTGCTTTACTAAAATAGAAATTTCCTATTTAGTTTATCTGATAAAGTGTATTGTTCACGTGTTTGATTTTGGTTTATTGTAGATTAAAACTAATTTCTATCTTTTGTATACTCACATTTTTTCAACGAAATGTATATGTAAGAGTTAAATATAGTTTTCTTTCGTTAAAAGAAATTTAATGCATTTTTTAGATAGGAAATGAAAATATTGGTTATTAAAAAAGGTTAGAATAATTTTTCTTTCATTGCTATACCTTTCAACTATATAAGATTTAGTCAAATATTCTTTTTATTGCATTAATTATTTTTAGATTTATTCCTACACATGAATTGAAGTGAAAAATAATTAGATATATATTTGTAATATATAGATTTTTTTTCGATGAAAAAAAAAAAACGTATTATGCTTTTCCATATAATATCAATTCATTTGTTTTAAATGATAAGCTATAATCACTTGTTTCTAACCATAATACGCAAAATCTTCCCAAATTCCCATTTGATTTAAATTCTAAAGATTCATGTGATATATCTTTCTTTTTCTCTTCACGTAGTAAACATCAATTCCACGTAACTCCCAAGAGTCCAAACATAAAAAATACTTCATAATCTTATAAACAAATCTACCAGCTGCAAATATGATTTAACTTAATAGCATTGTGCATATAGTGTTTCACATTCTTTTTCTCGATAGTTTTCCTTTAATTAAATAACCCAGTTTAGGAGAATAGATATGAAAGCAGCCATGACATTTATCAATTTCCTATAAATTTCCCCATGGAGCTGTACGAGCTTAGTTAATATGCAACAACATTCGAAATATTTCGTTTGTGTATTCTTGAAGCCCCACCGTGTCCTCTTGGCTATGACTGCCAATAGATTCAGGAATTTATGTAAATGGGATTAAACTCTCTAAAGTAGTTTGCAGTGGATTCAGAACACTTATGTTAGAGTGTTTATACTATCATATTCATAAAGACTGCAGTCAATGATGGTTGCAGTCAACTTAAACAATGCAGTTTGATATTATCTGAAACTTGGATAATAACTTAGAGGGTTTGGGGGTAAATTAAGTCAAATATTTATATGGATTAAAATTCAAAGCCATTCATAAATATGGATTGAAATAAATTAAATTACTCTGATGATTGTGAAGAAAGTTTTTGTAAATAAAGTTATAGTTATTTTCAATAAGAAACTATCTATAAATAAGATAATATATCTAGAAAGTTAAATAAGTATAAAAAAATATAAAAAGTTATATCTAGGAATGAAAATAAATATCTAGGAATGAAAATAAATATCTAGGAATGAAAATAAATATCTAAAAATAAGAAAAACTGTACTTTGAAATGAAAATAAATATCTTACAGTGTGTGAATAAATAAATATTTTACTAAAAGAATATAAATAACACTGAATAAAACTCATATGAAAGCAAATACGCTCTGAAAATAGACCTTGTGATTATACTACACTATCTTATTTATAACAAAATGCAATTTACTAGTTTAGGAATCAGGGAGAACAAATGCATAATTTTTTTTAAAGAATGTCCTAAATAAGTCTATGGAAAATACTAAGAATATTTCAGTTACTCTTCTGACAAATTTTCAGAAAATTAAATATAAAAGTAAAATAAGTTACGATTTATTGGCTGGTACCTCATTATGGTCATATAGGAAAAAACTTTATAATATTAGTTATTTAATTTTAGTTTTTATTGGATAGTTTTTTCTGTTATGACCGAAAATGTGGAACCGACCGATAATTCGTAATGTACCCTATATGTATGACAGCTGAAAAATATAAATTTATCAATCTTATAATAACATTCTCCATGATATCACCATTGGCTTAATCGTTAATTAATAATCATCTTTGAATTCATCGTTAACAGTATTACACGATATCACATCATCGGTATTGACGATTATCATTATCACGTGAAGGAAATAAATAATAATAAAGGAAAAATAAATAATAAAGGAAAATATCTCTCAATACAGAAAACAATAAAGGAAAGTATCTCTCTGTACAGATTACAATAAGTTATGTTTCAGATCTCTCACCGCTGACCGATAAAGCTTATCAGTTCACAGCTGACTGCCTTAGGAGGAGGTTGTAGACTCTTGCTGCTCTCAGTCTTTTACTGAGCTTCAGTGTACTTACTTCTTTTAGTGAATGGATATTTTTGTATTGGTTTATTATGTGAGAACATATGTTATTCTATACGATGAATGTGAAGTATAATACGTTTTGTCATGAAGGAAAAATATATATATTTTTGGCTGCTTATTTATTATGAATATATTACTCAAGTGTCAGTGTTCTTTTTTCTGGAAATATATAAAAATAAATACAGATATTTGCTTTCTAAATTGATTGAAAGTATAATCTTTTAAATAATTTTAATTATTCAGTTAAAAAAATTTGCGTGTATTGTTTTAAATTCACAATTATTCGAAATTAATGCAGTCTAATATAATATATATTTTTTTTCAATCCTTTTCAGACGTGTCTTCTTCATAAACTTTTCCGCAGTCTTTTTCCTTGAATAGATTTACAGTAAATTACAGAATATTTTACATCATCATAACACGAAAGCAAAAGTAAAAACAGTTTTAATGGAAAATTGTGGTTTTAACAGTGGTTGACGTCTGGTTCAGAATCAACACCAACAATTACTGGTGAGTGGTGAAAGTAAAATGATAGTAAAAGATAATGGAAAATTAGTTGTAAGATTTATTGTATAATGGATTGTAAAATGATTTTTTGTTAACTTTGCAGTACAACTAGGATGAGTTCTGAATTATCGGACGGTTCCAAATTGTCGATCATATAAGAAAATAATATAATAATTATTATTTAACTATATTTATGATTTTTTTCTATTTGTATCGAATATACGGAACTAGCTGTCCGATAACTTGGAATTTACCCTAGTTTAACTTTAGGTAAATTTGATCGCGAATTGTCCTTCATAACTTGAAAATATATTAAATATTTTCTCCAAAACATGCTATAAGATAATTAAATATAATAAAATAAATAAATAGAATTTAATTAATAAATTATAAATTAAATAGAGATAAATTATATTAACAAACCTTTCTTCCAATTACAAAAAAAATGAAATTAACTTTAGTCAAGTCATAACTGGGTGGTATGCCTGAATGAATTTTTAGATATACAGTTTTCCGTGTTTTAGTACAAATATTTAATGTTTATTTGTATCAACTCCCCTCGTCCAATCTATAGAGTGAATGTCCCCATCTAAATACTCGAGGGGATTGAGGGGACTTACAATACGAAATAGTATGAGATAGAAGTATATATTAATTGTTAAATATAGTTCAAACCACTCAATTGATATTTATTATTTAGATTTATACAGAATTATTATAAATTTAACTATATTTCACAAGTTATTATTGAATATAACGAGCTATGAATAATAAAACTTCATGAAAATGATGCCTTGCTTAACTTGAATGTGTTTCTCATTTAATTTTAATGGTGTCTCTTGTTTAATTTTAATGGTGTCTCTTGTTTAATTTTAATGGTGTTTCTCATTTAATTTTAATGGTGTCTCTTGTTTAACTTTAATGGTGTCTCTTGTTTAATTTTAATGGTGTCTCTTGTTTAATTTTAATGGTGTCTCTTGTTTAATTTTAATGGTGTCTCTTGTTTATTTTTATTGGTGTCTTTTGTTTAATTTTAATGATGTCTCCTACTCAATTTCTCCATTACATTACATGTGTGTTATGTCTGTTAGCTGAAAATAGATTGAATTAAAAGCTGCTGATAAATACCAATGGCATCATTTATCGACAAGAATTTAATTAATGAACTAATTTGGGACTTGTGAGTTCTGTCTTTTTATTAAAAATGTTCAGGAACTTTTTAGTTTACAGTGAATTGAGTAAAGGGTCTATCTATCTAAAATTTGTGAGTTAAGGGTCTATCTATCTAAAATTTGTGAGTTAAGGGTCTATCTATCTAAAATTTGTGAGTTAAGGGTCTATCTATCTAAAATTTGTGAGTTAAGAGTCTATCTATCTAAAATTTGTGAGTTAAGGGTCTATCTATCTAAAATTTGTGAGTTAAGGGTCTATCTATCTAAAATTTGTGAGTTAAGGGTCTATCTATCTAAAATTTGTGAGTTAAGGGTCTATCTATCTAAAATTTGTGAGTTAAGGGTCTATCTATCTAAAATTTGTGAGTTAAGGGTCTATCTATCTAAAATTTGTGAGTTAAGAGTCTATCTATCTAAAATTTGTGAGTTAAGAGTCTATCTATCTAAAATTTGTGAGTTAAGGGTCTATCTACCTAAAATTTGTGAGTAAAGGGTCTATCTACCTAAAATTTGTGAGTAAAGGGTCTATCTATCTAAAATTTGTGAGTTAAGGGTCTGTGTTCTAGCTATTCCCTTTACCCAATACGAGTAAGTACAATTTCCAATAACATACAAGCAAATCTGAATTTTATTATTTGTTTCAATATATTATACACTTTTTCAACATAAACAATATTTCGTTTATATATAGAAATATCACAGACGTTTACAGCCGTCCAAATTTCATAAAAACGGAGGCATATTACGAACAGTCAGTGATATGTGTTATTGCATATAACTATTTATCAACTTTTTTACCAAGATAGAGTAAACAAAAGACAGTTTGAACCAGCTAACAACCTATACTAGTTTATACTAATAGTCTAACACACAGTGTGTATAATTGTTGGTTGGTTGGTTGTAATAAAAATGTCACGTTTTAACATTCCAGATACAATATTATATAATGATTATAATAATTGTCATGCTAATAGAAATCCGTAAAATAGATAGTAATGGTTGGACCAGTAATAAAAGAGGGAGCTAATCTGTGACTCCACGGTAACTACTCTGCGTAATTACAATAGTTTGCCACAATGAATATATATCATTGAAATCTTATCCCCCTTGCAAGGAGAGTCTCCATATTTTCCGCAGTTTATGACATTCGTGCGTCTCTTTCGATGGAAATTCAATTATGATGAGAAAGCAAAATATGATGAAAGAATATCCCTCAGTTTTTATCCTTTAGCAAAGTGAGTAAATAGAGACTTTTACTTTGAAGAAGAAGAACACATCTCAGAAATAGTGGATACTAGGCTAAGAGAAGAGTTATCGGACGGTTCCATATTTTCGATCATAGAAGAAAATAATGTATAAGTTAACATTTACACTGGGTAGTTTATTTTATAAGTTTTTTCTTATATGATCGAAAATGTTGAACCGTCCAATAACTCGGAACTTACCCTATCACTCTTTGATTAATTTAATAATTGATGGCATCCATCGAGTACTGTATAGTGGTAATGGATAATGAATATTATCTTTATAATTCTTACCAATTTTATTTTAATTAATAACATTGAAACAAAAACTTTAATTCCTTGTTTAGTTATACATTCTAACTAATTTTTGCATACGTAATAACTAATACATTGAATATCTTAGAATATACCCTGTAGAAGTATAGTTACATTATATATACCCTGTAGAAGTATAGTTACATTATATATACCCTGTAGAAGTATAGTTACATCGAATATACCCTGTAGAAGTATAGTTACATCAAATATACCCTGTAGAAGTATAGTTACATCGAGTATAACCTGTAGAAGTATAGTTACATTGAATATACTCTTTAGAAGTATAGTTACATCGAATATACCCTGTAGAAGTATAGTTACATAGAATATACCCTGTAGAAGTATAGTTACATTATATATACCCTGTAGAAGTATAGTTACATCGAATAAACCCTGTAGAAGTATAGTTACATTATATATACCCTGTAGAAGTATAGTTACATCGAATATACCCTGTAGAAGTATAGTTACATTATATATACCCTGTAGAAGTATAGTTACATCGAATATACCCTGTAGAAGTATAGTTACATCGAATATACCCTGTAGAAGTATAGTTACATCGAATATACCCTGTAGAAGTATAGTTACATCGAATATACCCTGTAGAAGTATAGTTACATCGAATCTACCCTGTAGAAGTATAGTTACATCGAATCTACCCTGTAGAAGTATAGTTACATCGAATATACCCTGTAGAAGTATAGTTACATCGAATATACCCTGTAGAAGTATAGTTACATCGAATACCTTAAATTTCCCCTAAAATCTCTTCAGTTTCAACTCCAGACTCGCAAAGACAAACTGCAATTCATTTCACAGTCTCATTTTTACCTGAAAAGTTTGTAATAAAATCTGCGTGGGATTCACATTAGAAATTTTTCTTCTCCGTCGAATTTAAAGGTAAGTAAGGAAAGAAAAAAATATTTAGAACTACGAAGAAAACAAATCTATCTATTGAATCTCTTATTATAGAGTTAATGAAATATGTAGATTGTACATATTTACTTTAGCAAATTGCAGAAGGTATTGTTTTAGCCAGCATGTCAGTTATACATTTATTAATAATTTTATTATTATTCGAATAAACCAAATTGCCTGAAATTTGGTGGCACGATTGGTCAATATTCAGAAACCATCTTGTAATATTTTGGATGCGACCCGGTCAAAGGTCAAGGTCATTTACGTATAACTCAATAAGTTAAAGAGTTATCAACCAAATTACCTGAAATTTGGTAGGACGATTGGTCCAATATCTGGGATTTTGGGAGTGATCGGGTCAAAGGTCAAGGTCAAGGTCATATATAACTCAAAAAGTATTCAACCAAATTGTCTGGAATTTGGCGGAACAATTGGTCA
The DNA here is from genome assembly GCA_947561585.1 of Caprella mutica. Classification (NCBI taxonomy): domain Eukaryota; kingdom Metazoa; phylum Arthropoda; class Malacostraca; order Amphipoda; family Caprellidae; genus Caprella; species Caprella mutica. Next base: position 57,032 of record CANNZV010002527.1, read on the forward strand.
ATATCCAGGAATCCGTTTTTTGGATTTTCGGAGCGAACGGGTCAAAGGTTAAGGTCAAGGTGATTTATAACTCACGGTCAATTATAAGCGGTGGTGAAGGTATGTGCTGCACCGAGTGCCCGTTTTAGTTATATATATAATATACAGGGTGACCTAAAAAGTTTCATCAATTTAAAAATAGAAATTTATACAAAATTAGAAGGATATTATGGAAATGAATCTGCTGATTCTTTTTGAAGTACCTACGTAATTTAAATAATATTTTTCTTTTATTGTATAAATGGCTTACCAATTCAATAACAATCTTTATTTTTACTATTCAATACCAACGTTCAGTTCGAATAAATGGATAACACATGAATGGAATATCATAAGTTCGGTTGCATATACAACTTACTTTTCGGAATCATTGAAATTACTGAATGCTGAATCAGCGAAATTATCTTACATTTCCTAGACTGAGAGTATGTTTTATCAAACAGAAACTGAGAATAACTTGGCCTCTTTATGGTCAAAATCAGCACTAAAGTGCTTATTTCTCAATAAATATATTGGGGACCCGATTTTACTCCCTCTAATCCATATATCTAGTCAATTAGTATCGGAAAACTGACATTAATATCATACTAATTACTGATGGGATAGTAATGATATTGATATTTTCCTAATGAATTAATTTTTAAATTTTCAAAATACTTGAATGAAAAATACCATTTTTAATTGTATTACGTATGATATAAATTTCTAAGTTTCTGACTTATTTCGTGGTTTCAAAACACTGAAATTCTTTCATACAAAATATTTATTTTTTGATATCTATATTAAATGGACCGAGTTTCATATTTAGATGGAATATTCTATTGGTGTATTTTGGAAGCATTTTCTATACGGGAGCTTCTATGAATAAATATAACTACGGCTTGTAGTTGACATTACGTTCATGCATTTCAATTTAAAAAGTTGTGTTAAAAATAACCATTTTTAGTTTCCCCCGACCGACCATGCATATGAATTTAAATGAAAAGAATGGAGGTTATTTTTTATATTTCTCTGTGTTGAATAAAAATTTAGAACGATCGTTTAATTACAAAATTTGTTCACAGAGTTATTTAATATTTCAAAGGATTTAATTAAGGAATTTAATAGATTGTGAATAGGATTATTTATGAAGTAGTATATTTAAATAACAGGTTAACGGTAAAAATAATTAATGTAAAGAATGAAAAATTAATTTCACTAAACATAAATTTTTTGGTACTATACTAAGATAACTGTATCTTCTTTTAAGATATATAGTATAATTATATTATAAATTGTTATCTATCACAGATATGTTATCAAATGAATAATTATGATCACTGTTTTTTCATATTCCACAGAGTAATAAATACAGTATAAATGCCTTACATGCATTTTATCTAAGGAATAAATGAGACTAACTACACATCATCATACGTAACTGTAGTGTGTGTCTCTGGCGAAATATCTTGGCATTCGTGAGATAATTTACTGGAGACATTTGGCAATGAGATAGCAAGAGAGAATGGTGAGTTAGGGAGAGTATTGGTGAATTAAAGAGAGTATTGGTGAGTTCGGGAGAGTATTGGTGAGTTGGAGAGAGTATTGGTGTGTTAAAGAGAGTATTGATGAATTAAGGAGAGTATTGGTGAGTTAGAGAGAGTAATGGTGAGTTAGGGAGAGTATTGATGAGTTAGAGAGAGTATTGGTGAGTTGGGGAGAATAGTTTTAGAGTTTTCTTTTAAGGATAGTATCGGCAAATTTTAAGTGTTATGTTGTCTTGTTATTGGAGTTGTTTTTGCAAAATAAAAAGGTTTTTTAATTGAAATATTTTGCCGCTTTAGAAACTTATAATTAGTATTATTAAATTGCAAGTTGAATAATAAGAAGAACGAAGTGTTTTGTTGAAAATTGAAAGAAAAGTCTCTAAAAATGAAATTCTTGTTCAAAAAATTCCGCTGGAAAATTCTAGTTTAAAAATTCTTATATTCGGTTTTTTTACTTAGTTTATCTGCAACTTTCATGATGTTCTGTACTCTATTTTTTTCTGATAGTGCATTAGTCTAATTCTATAATGAATGTAAAATTAGTTCACGTAAGTTTTCTTGTTTAACCATACTTCATGTCAGGAAATGTTAACTCAAATAGGAGTGACTAAGACTCTAGAAACACTCTATGCCGTGTAAGAGATGATTATATTCATTCCATTAATTAATAATGACTGGTTTGATTATTAAAATAATATGCAAATTACATGCTTCACAAGAATAATTGTATTGCCAAATTGAATCAACAGAGTAAAACTTAGGGATTAAAAACTTTATTAGGTTTATTTCAGTTATTTATTATTTAGTTTTCAAAATATTTGTAAAGGATTAAAAAGATAAAAATTACTTAATCAATTTACAGTTCAATTAATTATTTTTGGTGTTATTTATTTTTCAATTGACTGACAAATTTTTCATTTGAATATTTTACACGTTAATTACTTTACACGTTAATTACTTTATACGTTAATTACTTTACACGTTAATTATTTTACACTTTAATTACTTTACACGTTAATTATTTTACTCGTTAATTACTTTACACGTTAATTACTTTATACGTTAATTACTTTACACGTTAATTATTTTACACTTTAATTACTTTACACGTTAATTATTTTACACTTTAATTACTTTACACGTTAATTACTTTATACGTTAATTACTTTACACGTTAATTACTTTACACGTTAATAATTTTAAACGTTAATTACACTAATTATTTCTCTCAACATTAATTACATCAGCAATTATAATTTCCATCAAAGCAACTAAGCGTCCCAAACCAGTTCTCTGTTTTCCCAGTTCATTTTTCCTAACTCTTCCTCTAGGTTCGAATTGTGCCACTGAAACAGAATCGCTTTCATCTCCCACACACTTTTATTGTCTCGAATTCGAAGCCTTTGAAGTTAGTCTGAAGTTCGAGTGAACACCAACCAACTTCTCACCAAATTACCATATAAAATTGGAAAGGGAAACAAAGTTTTTTTTTTTGGTGTGGGACACACGACCACTTTTAGTGTCGAATTCATAATATCTTCTATATCTATATTGTGACTAAATGATCTATTGTTTGGTTTGATTATATAAGAGTTTAGTACCTAATTTGAATCCCAGAAAACCTTCTTATGTACTTGCATAGTCGAAAAAATAAAAAAATGTCCTTGTATTCAAAAAAATCAGAAATAATTCTTGCTTAGAGTTCGATTAGTTCTTTATCAAGCCTTTTCTACTGTTTTTTTTTATTCTTCTTCTTCGAAATGTCATCATTCAAAGTGAACTAAAATGTCCTTGGAGGCATGAGTTAAAGTAAACTTTTCCTTATTTCCATGCTTAAGGTTGCCAAGTCGTGTTTTTATTTTTCCTGGGACTGCTCTAGCTCCCTAGCGACAATCTCTGCTCGTAACTTCCTTTGTTGTTAGCATCAACACACAAAAGTTTGAGCATTTCCATCTCCAGATATAGAGTCGTAATTGCTACGGAAGTACCTACCGCGATATTACGGCAACTACGCCAAGATCTCGCACTGGAACTTTGGGACTATATTGCCTTGCCAAAATTGCGGAATCTAATGTTTTGATCGGATTTTTTTTATTTACATTTTTATTTTATAATCTTGTTATTCGCATAACTCAAAAAGTATTCAACCAAATGTCCTGGCATTTGATGGGACGATTGGTCATTGTCCAGGAACTAATTAATAGGATTTTGGGAGTGATCGGGGTCAAGGTCATGAACAGGTCATCGGTCAAGGTCATGAACGGGTCAAATTGAACAAATTTTTTTTAGCGACGGTGAAAGTATGCGCTCTACGAGTGTTCATTCTAGTTATACATGCATTAGAAGTCTTTGTACTATAATTGTAACTGGCTTAGAATTGGACATTGGTATCGTTCATAATATAAAATATCGTGAATTTAAATACAACGGGAACAACCATATCTACAACAACAATCAGGAGGCTTACAAGAGCTCTGCCTTGCATGAAAATACTTAGAGAAATACCAAATTAATTCTTACACTATTAATTATTTTATTGGTCATCTTGCGTACAATAAAAATAATCTACACTTAATGAAAGGATCCCGATCCTACATCGTAAAATTATATTGTTATTACCATTTATTATGAGGACAGATATTAATATACATAAAATATTCTACATATGTTTTTGTGTAGTTATTAATATACATAAAATAATCTACACATGTTTTTGTGTAGTTATTAATATACATAAAATATTCTACACATGTTTTTGTGTAGTTATTAATATACATAAAATATTCTACATTCTCTGTGACCACAGAGGGACAATTAAAAAGATTCTGTGTATATTATTAACTACAAATAGGTAAATTTATTATTATATTTAGATGATTTTCAATTCATAAAATGGTCAATATTTTGTTTAAATTACTTTAACATAATTTAAAGTTGCCACAACCAAAATCAACGTAGGTTAGATGTTCTATTTTCTTATATAATATTTTCTGACCAAAAATTGCAGACACAGAACATTTCATAGAATCGATAATTGTTGAATAACTCGTTATTTGTGTGTTATTAGTTAGATATATCCTTTTCCCTATTTGCCTTTTCATTCTGGCTGGTTGGCGGTTGTCCCTGCCTTTTAACTCCCCATAAATTGGTAATATTTAAGGGTAAGAAACACCAAGTTTGTGTATTAGTCTGCCACAGCTGCTGCGATAAGCTCAGCAAACTTTGGCTCTTCGTTCTGAGTTACCAACTAAAGAGTGCATTGCTACTGTTAAATTATACAGGAATGAGTGCAGTGAGTTATGCAGTTAGGAATGAGTGCAGTGAGTTATGCAGTTAGGAATGAGTGCAGTGAGTTATGCAGTTAGAAATGAGTGCAGTGAGTTATGCAGTTAGGAATGAGTGCAGTGAGTTATACAGTGACATGTATACTCCACCCCGGTATATTCCACCTCGGTAAGTTCCACCTCACTTTACAGGTTAGGTTTGTTAGTTATTGATATTAATCATTTATTAATATTTAATATAATACTAAGTAACTTTCATTGTCATTCTAGCAAATTAACCTTTTGTGGGCCAATCACAAGTTGTTTATTTTTCACTACACATGTGATAGAACAGCAGAAAGAAAGGTTGTGTGAACGCACTTCATTAGTTAGATATTTAGATTGTTTCCACTATAACCAACGCAACAGCGATATTAACTGTAAGATGATATCATATAGTACTTCTTGTTATTTGAATTCTGTTTTCAATTTAGTATTTTGACTTCGAATAAAAAATGTGTAAAATGGTTTTTGACCAGAGCCTTTTTTTTACACCACATGATTTTTCTTTTTGTTCAGAAGGTTTTGATGTGGATGGGGGATTATTGGACAGGGTTTTAAGACTGGGGGGATCATTGCCTCTTTTTATATGGAGAGATTTTGATCACACGGGATTTTTTGTCCTAGAATCCAAAACAGCAACTTATAAGCAAAAACCGAACACATTGAATGAGTAGTCTCTGACAACCGAACCTCTCCACACCTCTTCCAAACATTGTTGTAAGAGCATATAGTACAGTTTCATGTTAAAAAGGAATTAATATTAACTTGCTTAACATGTAAACTTTGAAATAAACTGCTATATTATGAATATATGTATTTTTTGTCTAATATTAATTAGGATACAATTTCCAAATTGGCTACCTCCAAATATGGTCCAAATGTCTCAGGATATCGTTTGAGTTATTTCTTCATGGGTACGAGTATTTCACAAATGGCCACCTGAATATATAATCTTTGACTTTTTATAGTCACCTTAATGAGCATTGGCTCAGGGCTGGTATTTACCAGGGTGGAATATACGTGGAGTGGAATATACCATGGTGGAATATACCGGGGTGGAATTTACCGGATGGAATATATAAAAAATTCTCATTGACCTATCATGACCTATGTTACCACCCACTTACCGAACACTGTGAGTCTATTATATTTCCTCATAAAAATACACCTCATTCAAGTCATCCTAACGGTAGTTAAGTTTTATTATTTAACTCGGTAGAGCATAACTTGTCTACCCTTTTCATTAAAAGTCTCCACTTCCTTTACTCCATATGAATGTTATTCCAGATCTTATTCAAATAGTTCGAATTCTGGAACGTAGATTCCATGTTAGGAACATTCCGAGACTCTTTTGTTGCCAGACGAATTTTTCAGTGAGATTTGGAGAGGTTCAAGAATGTCTGATTAGATTGGCTATGATTGAAGTCATATCAGGAATTTTAATTATTTTCTCTAGCTTCGAGCATTAGATTTTAAGCATATTGTTAAATAAAATAATTTGATTAGGTTAGTGATATAAAATTATGCATATCAGTCTTAAGATAAAAAAAAATCAGTATATGTTTTAAAATCTTTAACTTTTCTGTACTAATTTCATTTTAATTAATTTCAAAGACATCTTTGATTATTTCCACGATTATGATTACCTTATTTATCCATGATACCTGTATGTATCATGGATACCAACTAAAATAAATATTTAATACATAGTTTTTTCTTATATTCTCGTGGAAAAAGTAGGAGGAGCTTAGCAAAAAGTCTGGTGGAAAGACTTAAAAAAACCCTACGTGTGTACGGCCCTTAAAAGATGTAATAGTTGAGAAAAGCAAATGTGTATTTCGCAGGTAAACCGCCACTCAATTTGCAGGAGTATCAGTTACAGATAAGAGGAGTTAGACTGAAGGATGTGACAAAGATCCTGCCATCCTGAGTAATGACTGAGAATGAACACCCTGTCTCACCACCCTGCCTCATCACCCTGCCTCACCACCCTGCCTCACCACTCTGTCTCACCACCCTGCCTCACCACCCTGCCTCACCACCCTGTCTCACCACCCTGTCTCACCACCTTGCCTCACACCCATGCCTCACCACCCTGCCTCACCACCCTGCCTCACCACCCTGCCTCACCACCCTGCCTCACCACCATGCCTCACCACCCTGCCTCACCACTCTGCCTCACCACCCTGCCTCACCACCATGCCTCATCACCCTGCCTCACCACCCTGCCTCACCACCCTGCCTCATCACCCCTGCTTTAGGCTTAGGATAAATACCTCATATATGAACACGAAGTAGCTTTTCTGCACTCATGAGTTCAATATGTTTTCAATGCGTGACTATTCAAGTCTTTTTCCTTAAAATAAATTATTAAAAGTGCACAATAAATTTTATCCAGGGAGCCATTTTCTGAATTTGATTGAATATCTCATCCGTGAAATCTGTTCTCTTATTTATTCATGGGAAGAAAAAGAATGAAAGAAAAGTTTAGTTCAACTTTAGCTTTTATAAAGTTTTTGTGTCAGATTTAACAAACTCATCTGATGATAAATTATTGGTATTTTCAGTGAAAAAATATGGAAATTTTACAGAGAAATTGGAAATTTATTTCCCTATCATAGAAAATAAACGAGACTAAAAATATATACTAGGTTCATTAATATTTTTATAATGTACATTATAATGGCATCTTCATAAGAAATATTACGGCAGTGATAGTTTATACAGTAAAAATCTTCTATAATGAAGTCCTGTATACTGAACCATCCTGATTAATAGAGTCTTGAGTAATGAAGTACCCTGTGTAACGAACATATTTCGTGTAGTCGGTCATAAAATGGCTTCAATTTTCTATACATATCTTGGCTCCTGAATAATGGTGTAAACTCTATATAGTGACCTAGTTGTAGTTCATTATAGAGGAGTTCTTCTGTAGATATACATTATTTATTCTTACCTATTAAGTGCAAATTAAGAATTTAAATCTTAAAAACATAAAATATTTTGAATCCAGCGTATAAAAATTATTTGAACCTACCTGCTTCCAAATCATTCAAAACACAGAGTAGCTTTCATGCATTCACGTGCTCTAAATATTTTTAACTATTCATAAATTCCTAACAATTTAGGTTATAGAAAAAGTCTTGAACTCAAGCACTTAGTAGCTTTTCTGCTTCAATGAGCCCAAACAATTTCAACTCGGAAAAATAAGGAATGAAGATACATACAAACATTTGCGAATGCTGCTTGGTGAGATGACGTCAGAAGTTCTATTGTTGGAGCGTTTGATATAATAATCCTATTAGCTGAAATTAGAAACAATTGATATAAACTCACAGAACACACGTAGGGTAAGTTACGAGTTATAGGACAGTTTCACATTTTCGGTCATATGAAAATATACAATGATTTATCATTTTAACTCGTTATTCTATTTAGTATCCATGATAACTGTTGGTATCAGGGATACTAATTAATGTATTTTTTTTATTTGACTGATATGCAGAACTGTCCGATAATACGTAACTTACCCTACAACCAAATTTACATATTATAATAAACAGAATTTGAAATGGTTTGCAGTTTTATAATCAGTAACCACAGCTCTAATGAATAGAGTAGTAAAATAGAGTGGAGGGGACCTTTAACCGTACTATGTATTACCTAACTCTCGAAATTTCTTTCACTGACAGAGCTGCTGGTTCGAGCGAACCAGCTTTTACTAGAACTCTAATATAATCTTATAATCTTATCGATCATTTTTTTATGAATTTTTTAATTTGAAATACGAAAAAATAATTCTTAATTTAAAATAAAATTAACAAGCAAAGATAAAAAACTTCTTTAAGTATCACAATTAGTTATTCTGTAATGAACTTGGCGTGCGCAGTAATTTGGCACATCTCTCATAGTCGCTAAGAGTTACAGTTAACTGATTATAGTGAGATATTAACCCTTATGTAATCAAACACAAAAACACATCTATGTACCGAGAGAGCACTGAATTACTTCTGATTTATTTAAATAAATGCTCATAATAAGAGTATCTTACCATTTACCACCTTGCTTAACTGATCATATTTTTTTATGTGGAAAAGTAATAGTTATGAAAAAAGCAGCTTCCAAATTGGTTCAGAATTGAAGTTATTATTATTTTTCAGTGAGAGCTGGTTCGGGCGAACCAGTGGCTAGGTTACTAGGCTTAAGACTCCGCCACTTTCAAACTTATCTGATACTTTTTCCAGAGAATATTTAATGTGAATGATCTGAATAATTATTTAGTAATTTTGTAGGTAGTAAAATAGTTCCAGGCTTTGTCAGCAGCTTAGGACATTAGTTTGTCCGACTGTGTGCTTCTGGGTAAAGATTCCTTAGGACATTAGTTTGTCCGACTGTGTCCTTCTGGGTAAAGATTCCGTAGACTTTTTTAAGCTATCAAAGGAATTTCCTGAAGATATTCACCGTTATTACAGACTGAGCAAACAAGGAATATTTATTCTTTGCTTTTCAACACTCTGCTAACTTCAGTTTGTATGCAAATGTTAGAGAATATAATGAATTAGAATTGAATGAATGGCTTATATAATATTTGGTTTTAGATAATTTTTTTATTTTTGTTTTTGTTAGATTTATATAAATACTATGAAAAAACTTCTCTACATCTATTACGTAATAAAGCAAGTGACGATAACTAGTTTTTCTAATATATAAGGTACAGGATTCATTGATAACATTCGTAAATTAATCAGTCGTTTTTGGTCAGGACACTTTCTCACACATTATTTTCGTTATTTACTGATTAATTGTTGTAATTTGTTGATAAGAAGTACAAGCCTAATGATAATGAATAAATGGAGAAAATTACGGTATGTTAATTTAAATAATGTAGAGATGAAATGTAATATACAACTTTTCTAAAAGTATATATTTCCTAAAACCTGCTACTTATATATTGTGTATATTTATTCATATTAATTTATACCAAATGGAATTTTTTTAAATAAATGTAATTTTTTTTCTCTCTTTTTTTATCTTTCCCAGAATATTCCCAGAAAGTTAGTTCTCTTTAATAAAGTTTAACCTTGGAAGTTTATCCCCCTTTGACGTTAATATCAGGAAAACTTTTGGAGTCTAGTAAAAGAAAGAGTTTTATAAATAATGAGTGGAGACAGCCTGGATTTTCCCTACACTTTTTGGGTGGATTTTTGAAAATTCAATTTATGATTTTAGTTTATATTTCAATTTAGGATTTTAGTTTTAAATTCAATTTAGGATTTTAGTTTTAAATTCAATTTAGGACTTTAGTTTTAAATTCAATTTAGGACTTTAGTTTAAAATTCCATTTAGGATTTTAGTTTAAAATTCCATTTAGGATTTTAGTTTAAAATTCCATTTAGGATTTTAGTTTTAAATTCGGATCTTTTTTGGAATTATGGCACATTGTATTTGCCGATTAATTTGCAAAGAATAAACAGATACAGGTATCATATATACAAGGCTACGACATATTGATTGAGAATGCTAAATAAATTATCCGTCTGTTTAAACCATCAACATGCAAACAATATTTGAACTAGCAAGAAAAGTGCATACAAAAGAAGAAGCAGTGAAATATTTACAAGAAAGAAATATTTACATGTGGAGATCATACAGTGGAATACAATCTTTGTCACAAAAATACAAGCATTTAACAGTTAATCATTCAGAGAATTTCAAGACATTGCAGACTTTTATCCAATAAATAATTAATTTTTATGTTTTTTTTATTGTATTCGTACTAATCCTTAACTTAACCTTGTATATATGATACCTGTATCTGGTTATTCTTATTTATTCAATGTGCCCTAATTCCAAAAAAGATCCTTAAATTCAATTTAGGATTTTAGTTTTAAATTCAATTTAGGATTTTAGTTTTAAATTCAATTTAGGACTTTAGTTTTAAATTCAATTTAGGACTTTAGTTTTAAATTCAATTTAGGACTTTAGTTTTAAATTCAATTTAGGATTTTAGTTTTAAATTCAATTTAGGATTTTAGTTTAAAATTCCATTTAGGATTTTAGTTTTAAATTCAATTTAGGATTTTAGTTTTAAATTCAATTTAGGACTTTAGTTTTAAATTCAATTTAGGATTTTAGTTTTAAATTCAATTTAGGACTTTAGTTTTAAATTCAATTTAGGATTTTAGTTTTAAATTCAATTTAGGATTTTAGTTTTAAATTCAATTTAGGATTTTAGTTTTAAATTCAATTTAGGATTTTAGTTTTAAATTCAATTTAGGATTTTAGTTTTAAATTCAATTTAGGATTTTAGTTTAAAATTCCATTTAGGATTTTAGTTTTAAATTCAATTTAGGATTTTAGTTTTAAATTCAATTTAGGATTTTAGTTTTAAATTCAATTTAGGATTTTAGTTTAAAATTCAGTTTAAGATTTTAGTTTTTGAAATCAATTTAGTGTTTTAGTTTTAAGAATCAATTGAAGACTTTAGTATTATAATTTTATTTATGATTTTAGAATTACAATTAAATTTAGGGTTTTGAAATAAAATTCTCTTTAGGATTTTTGGTTTAAAATTCAGTTGAAGATTTTAGGATTAAACTTAAAATTAGGATTTTAGTTTTAAATTTAATTTAGCATCTAAATTTTGAATTACAATTTAATATTTTAATTTTAAAATCTAATTTTTGAATATAGTTTCCCATTCTTCTAATAAATACAAATACAATCTCATTATTTAAGTATTAATTACATACATAATAATGTTAATACTTTTTTAATTTGCCTCAATTAATGTGTAACGAATAACGTGTTTGTTAATTAATATTACAAACTAATTAAAAGATCGCCCCGGGACCTATGCACTTTTTCAAGTTGAGAATATCTTCAGCCTAATTAACCTAATGTACGGAATTATCATGGGAGAGCATCTACTAACGTAATATAGATACCAAAATTGAGAATAGAGTAGAATTTTATATATTGTTATCCATGATATCTGCAGGTATCATGGATACCAGTTTATCGAAGTGTATCTAAATACGTTCATATTATGAAAACTTTCAACCAGCAGGTATCATGGATACGAATTGCAGTTAAAATAACCGTAAATGTGGAAACTCTAGATGAACTGTTGTAATTTGATTGTATTTAACAGATTTAACAGAAAACAGTTTCTTCTCCATTTCGTTCTGCAGTTTGTAGACACAGTCCAGAGCTTCTCTCTAAATTACTCCATTAAAGTGAGAGCCAGACGATTGAGTTTCTATTGGTGGCTCGTGTAATGGTCTGTGAAATGATGTGACATCAATTAGAAGCGCGATAGTTATTCCTATATGTATACTTAAATAAGCTGTTGTAACATAATCTCATCAATAGAATGATCGAATGTAGGGAGATTTTGGGTTAGGGAAGAGAGGGGGGGGGGTTAGGCTCCTCCCCCTTCCCCCATCAAGTAGATATGTTCGATGAGTTTTATTAATTCTTTATCTAAATAATAGAACAGGTTTCCATAATCAACTTAAGTGACTAAATATGAGCACAAGAACTATGAAGTGTTACTACTAGGTAGCAATGTTTCTTGGGCCAATCTTGGGACAACATCGGCCATATTGGGACAAAATTGGGACAACATTGGCAATATTGGGACAAAATTCGTACAAAATTGGCAATATTGGGACAACATTGTCAATATTGGGACAAAGCTTAGACAACATTGGTCCGAGAATCACTACTACCTGAGCTGATAATTGCTCTTTTTTCCTTGTTTTAAAGATAAAGAGCTATTGAGGAATTATTTTAACTGAATAATAACATCTATTCATAAATTGGAAGGTTCTGACAACCATATTCATATTGGTGATGATTTCTTATAAGTAAACAATTTAAAATATTATTGTATCAAATACCTTTGACTCGTTTCAATTAAAAATTGAAATCATATTTAAACATTCGAAATGTCATCATTCAAAGTGAACTAAAATGTCCTTGGAGGCATGAGTTAAAGTAAACTTTTCCTTATTTCCATGCTTAAGGTTGCCAAGTGGTGTTTTTATTATTCCTGAGACAGCTCTAGCTCCCTAGCGACAATCTCTGCTCGTAACTTCCTTTGTTGTTAGCATCAACACACAAAAGTTTGAGCATTTCCATCTCCAGATATAGAGTCGTAATTGCTACGGAAGAACCTACCGCGATATTACGGCAACTACGCCGAGATCTGCGCTGGAACTTTGGGACTTAACTATTTCATTAAATGAGAAGTTTGTCCGGAAACTTTTTAAAATGATATTACACACAAAATTATATTCTTAATGTTATTAATTATCTTTTGTGATCTATAAAAAAATTAACGGAAAAATCTATCTAGCAATAACGAGTACAAGGTCTGATTGGTAGATTGCTCCTTTATCCTATATGACTGTGGAAAAATAATCAAATTGTAAGATAGATATTCTAACTTAATCGTCTCTTAATTATATGATTGAAAATATTAAAAATAACAAAATTTACAAATGCTTACCGAACTATATTCTCCATATACTTTCTAAAATTTTCAGTAAAGAGCACTAGTCTATAAATGTAAAGACGCTCTTCCTCGGTACAATAACAGTTATTTCCATAGTTTATTACTGTGACAACACTGTGAACATTATTGTTAAATCTAAATAAAACCTCGCACTGTGTTCATGTTCCGTCAAACGACTCTGCGGAACATCTCAGCTGTGTTATTGGTCGTGATATTTTACGTGCCTTTGACAAGCTCTTGAAATAATACATGGAGTATTTTCATAGTAGCTATGAAGCTATTTATTGATTTTATTTATAAGTAACTGTATACACAATTTAAAGAGAGTTACAGCTATGTATTTTAAATATTATTCTTTATGTATATTATTGTTTTTTTTTCATGTCAGTTCTAATGTTTATAATTTTTTTAACAAATTTTAATATTGGAATTTAAAATCATAATAGCCTATTATATTTAATCCTATTTTTACAGTTTGTTATAGAATTAGTTTTCTATCATATTGGGTTAGATTTATACAGATATTGTATGTGTGTGAATCGTATACGTGTTCTTACCTCCAAAAAGTATTCATAAAAAGTTCATGACTTATAGATATGCTTTGAAGTATATTACATATGAGTTTCATTGTTTGTTAGTATAATGAAATTAGTATAAACTCTACGGTGTTTAGACCTAATATTTGACTAGCTTTATCATGCATACATAGGGTCCAATATAAATTTTAACAAAACGAAATCAAAATGCTTAACTTAATATATAGAAAATTTTAATAAATATTTGAAAATGAGATAAACAGATGTAACTAATTTTTCTTGTTCCTAGTTTTTATAATTTATTTTAAATTATTTTTTTAATTAGTATATATGTATTGATAAAACGTACTTGCTTTTAAATAATTCTTAATGTGTGATTAACAGGTATAGTACGTAGATAGCAATGTTTCTTGGACCAATACTGGGACAACATTGGCAATATTGGGACAAAATTGGCAATACTGGGACAAAAATTGGCAAAACTGGGACAATATTGACAATATTGGGACAACATTGGCAATACTGGGACAAAATTGGCAATACTGGCATAATATTGACAATATTGAGATAACATTTGCGATATTGGGACAACATTGGCAACATTGTGACAACATTGTCAAAACTGAGACAATATTGGCAACATTGGGACAATATTGACAATAATGGGATAACATTGGCAATAATGGGACATCATTGGCAATATTGAGACAATATTGGCAATATTGGGACAACATTGGGAATATTGGGACAACATTGGCCCGAGAATCATTGCTACCTGGGAACTAGTCTATAATATAATAAAAGCTGCGTCCGTCCGTCTGTCCGTGAGTCAAACTTTTATTAAGAAATACATATTAAAAGAAAAAATAAATTATTTGTTGCAGTATCATGACTACGGTTTACAATAATACTGACACTAATTATTTAAATACTTTTTTAAAATCAGAATATGTGTATCCATAATACACACTTGCATTCGAATTTAATTTAGATTCAATAACAGGTACGGTAGTAGTGCAAAATAATATCGGAGATCATCAATTCATTATGTCCCCATTTTTCTATTTTTAGTTCGGCCATTCATTTTGGTTCATAAATCAGGCGTAGCAGACAGCTTCCCCTGATACAGCGTGAATAAACTACACCAATCGCCTCGCAGCTGAGAAATGGGAATCATGGAACGGGAATCAAGGAATGGATTCACTTTGCAGAGTTAAATGAGGATGAAGAGATTCCTGGCTCATCTTATTGGCTCAAGATGATTTATAGTAAATTTTAAAGAGAATGAAATAGATAGAAAGATGATTTAGATTAGATAATGAAGATAATTGATATTAAATAATATATAGAAAGATCATTGAGAATAGATAATGAATAGAATAAATCAATGTTAAATTTATTACATTAACTGCATCTTGAGATATGACGGTAATCCCGTACCTGCACCTTTGTTTTATTTGCATATATGTATTTATCAAAAATGTTTTTCTGATATTTCTAGTCATAAATATGTGGTACATTTTTACAAATTATATTTTGCAATTTTTATTCCTTATTTTTCCAACACTAGTATTATAAAATATTCAATTAATTTAAAAACAATACAGAAAAGTGTTCTCGTGTACCAATAGTGGTACATGATGCAGGGTGAGCAAGTTAGCTGTGTACCATATATGGCACATGATGCGGTTAACGTGCTAATGATCTATTTTTATTCTGACTCAGATATCTTACATGTATCGAATGGAAAATGTATCAGTCAATTGAATCTATATTATTATTTCCATTGGTTTCATATATACAGAAAAATGGATTTAATGTTATTTTAAAACTGTTACAAGATTTACTCCTCAGTTTAATTGTTTTCCATTAATTACTGTTTTCTATAACCGAAATAACTACTAAAAGATATGTCGCACAGGTTCAAATATATTCTACTGATGTTTTTCTTCTAACTGATCCACTATTAACTCTCCTCTAAAGCTTAAAATCCAATATACTTTTCAGAGCGGAAAGAAGTCCACCTCAACATCAATTATCAGAAATTCTTTGGAATAAATCTAACTCTTTGGAGAATTTCTACGAGTGAAAGAATTCGGAAAATTTTGACCTTCGATTTACTGATTTTTGGACCTGGTGTCTGAATTTTCAGAATTGACCTATTTTCAAAAAACGGCTCTCGCTGGCTAATAAATTTTATTAATATTTACATAAATGAAAATTTATTTATTCAGAACATCGTTTAAATTTGGTAAATTTATATTTAGTTTGCTAGGTCTTTTCTGAATAGTTCAATAAAATTTTAATAAAATTACAATGAAACTTCAATAAAATTTCACTAAAATTTCAATAATATTTCAATAAAA
This sequence comes from Caprella mutica, assembly GCA_947561585.1. Classification (NCBI taxonomy): domain Eukaryota; kingdom Metazoa; phylum Arthropoda; class Malacostraca; order Amphipoda; family Caprellidae; genus Caprella; species Caprella mutica. Next base: position 73,346 of record CANNZV010002527.1, read on the forward strand.
TTTCACTAAAATTTCAATACTATTTCAATAATATTTCAATAAAATTTCACTAAAATTTCAATAATATTTCAATAAAATTTCACTAAAATTTCAATACTATTTCAATAAAATTTCAATACTATTTCAATAATATTTCAAAAAAATTCAATAAAATTTCAATAGAATTTCAATAGAATTTCAATAAAATTTCACTAAAATTTCACTAAAATTTCACTAAAATTATCATTATAATTGTACATATAATTTCTCCAAGATAAGATTTCATTCAATCGCAGACATCATTCAGTATGTACAGTAAAGTTAAAACTTTCACCAAAGTGGTGCTAAATAGGTCCGTAACGTTTAATTAGATAATATTAGTACATGAGATGCTCTTGGAAAGGCGTTTATAAATGATATAAGTAGCGTCGTCACTTAGCGTGATTAAGAGTGAGCGGCCATCTTTGTTCCCAACTGGCAATGATTTGGTACAACTATGATAGGTTAAGTACGGTAATTAAACTACTTATTGATTACTGCATATTGTAATTGAAATTCTAAATGAAAGTATATCTAACACTTTAGAAGATTAGAAGTTGAGATAAATACGTGATGGTACAGTAGCACCATGGATTTCGAACAGAGAGCCAAAAAATAAACTTAATTCAATAAATAATTGTATTTGAGATCAATGAAATCTCATACAAATACAATTGTTATATACGTACAATTTCACGCAAAGAAACTTTAAGCATTTAGAAAAAAACGAAAAATGTAAATGGACCACTTCGAAATATTTATTCGAACATTTTATTACTAACTATAATTATTTAATTATCCTTTAAAAAATTAAAATTGTTATTTCTTTATTCAATAGCATCTTTACAATAATATAAAGACACAATCCTTTAATGATGTGCTAATAGAATCTTTTGAAGACGAACACCGATTGTAACCCACTTATTCATTTTTTTTCTATATGGTTCCAGCTGTGTCCCGGAAAATTGCTTTTTCATGTTAATTTACCGTTCAGAAGCAATTTGTATGTGAAATATTAAGAAACGATGTAGTTAATATAGGTTGGGAAATCTGCATGAAATATTAATTCATTTTCATAATTTTTAGGCTAAAACCATTTATCATACGTAGATTGAACGTCATAATTTTAATTGGTATCCATGATACCTGCAGGTATTGGTGTCCATGATACCTGCAGGTATTGGTGTCCATGATACCTGCAGGTATTGGTATTCATGATACCTGAAATAAAATAAAATAACAAGTTAAAATATCCAATTCTCTTTATTTTTCTTTTAACCGGTCGATAACTCGGAACTTACCCTCGGAATTACTTAGATAGTAATTTCAACTTCAGCTATATCTTATACACTTACATTTGAACCCCGGCAACTTTTTTTGGATGGTTTTTAGCAGATCCTGAGGCCATTTGAAGCTGTTTGAAACTTTAAATGAGCATCACTGAGCTTCTTGGGCAATTACTCTATTATATTGTGAGAGGCAAGACGCTCACAGTCACTTTCAGCTTTGCAACGAGAAACAGAATTGAAACAGAAATGAAGTAGGAATGAAACGGGTAAGTACCCTATTGCCGTATATGCGATGCTATTTAGCTGATGGAAAAGGCTTCACTAATAGAAAACCAAAACGTGAAATTTGAAATGAAAAAATGTTCAGATTGAAGATGTTGAGACTCATTTATGTGGTGAAATTTTGATACGATGTTTTTTAAATAGAAATAAATTAAAATTTTAATAAATATATTAGAAATCGAATTCTTATGCAGACTCTGTTCCTCTATATCATTGAAAATAATAACAATTAATCCTGTTTTACTAGATGTTTACATAATATCAAAGAAATAAAACAATTGACTAAAAAACTTGATTATCTTAAAACTTTAATAGTTATCGTACAATATAATAAAATGTGTAAGGACGTACAGGAAATGTGGGAATACAATTTTCTTCTCTGATTTTTACATTTTCCAGTTGTATCACATACGATACGCCAGGCAGAGAAGGGTTAAACATGTCACAGAATGAGTATAATATATTTCCATGCTTAAGGTTGCCAAGTGGTGTTTTTATTATTCCTGAGACTGCTCTAGCTCCCTAGCGACAATCTCTGCTCGTAACTTCCTTTGTTGTTAGCATCAACACACAAAAGTTTGAGCATTTCCATCTCCAGATATAGAGTCGTAATTGCTACGGAAGTACCTACCGCGATATTACGGCAACTACGCCGAGATTTGCGCTGGAACTCGGAACGTTAATTAAGTTCATTATGAATAGGATATAGTAAACAATGCTATTTATTGAAATAATGTTTTTTTAACTGTAGATTTATCATAAAAAATTTCATTACAAATTTTCTCAAAAAAATTAATTTTAGGTTTTTCTTTAATTTTTAATTTTTTCTCTGAAATATAATTTTAGAATTTTTCTTAAAAGATATAACTAAAAGATATTTAGCAATTTTCTAAACAATGAAAATGAATTATATCCTTTGAAGATATGAAAATTTACACATTCCTTTAAACCTTTCATTCATATCTCTCTGTTTAACGTACATACAGACTATTAATACACAAGTAAGAATAATCTTATAAGATTTTTCATTTCTCTTATAGCCATATGGTGATGACATTGTGCCAAATCCACGTCATCTTGCGTCTCTTAACCATGATCATCACCAGCCTTGGTAATATGGTGCCCACTGCATACTAATGTGTGGACTCAACACCCAGAATATATTTATTTTATTTACTTGTATTTATTTCATTTGTTTGGGTCATTTTATGTGTGAGAAAACTAGTGCAAGATTGAGCTTGAAGGAAGAATTTTTTTAAATTTTAAATAAAACATTAAATGAAAATTTAAATTATCATATAATAGATAATTAAAGCTTGATTTTTTTTCATAATAGTTATTTTTAGGTCATTAAATTTATATTACTTTTATCCATAAGACCTATAGTTCGTTAAATTCCTTATTTTTGTGGATAATAACATATATAACTTTGAAATACTTAGACATTTAATTATTTAAACTGTCACTGAAGACATCTTTTGACACGCGTTTACAAAATCTGTTTTCTTGTTATTCAGAGAAATTTTGAGACAGGAATCTAAAGGTCGATTTCCTTTCTGTCATCAACTCTGAGTTGTTTGTAATGTAACACGATTTGTAGGCATTTCGGATAACTTCAGAGTTAACGGACGGTTCCAAATTTTCGATCACACAGAAAATATATAATAATTATTATTTAACCTTTTTTTATAATCATTATATACTTTATTATATGACCGAGAATAAATATCATATTTTATAAATATAATTTGAAAAGTTGATTTGTTTAAAAAGGTTCTAAAAAATGTTCAAAAATATGTTAAAATGCAATATATTGAAAAATTTGTTCAATCTTATTTATGTTCAATTTTTTGTTTAAAATCTTATATGTTCAAAAACCTGTTCAAAATCATTAACTATCAAGAGTATATTATTCATGGTTCTTTTCAATTAATCACTACAGCAATCACAGTTATAAAATATATCCCCATCATTTTTAACCACAGTGTTATGAAAACAAAGGTCACATTTTACTCCGTTATTCAGGCCGCTAAATCAGAATTTTGCGCCACCAAATAAAGCTCAAACTGCCGGTCTAATACTTTATTCATGAACTTCCTGAACACATTGAAATTCATGGGAAGAAAAAGTCATGCCTGGTTTATAACTAGGATCAAAGAAGGGTAATATTAACTAGTAAATATGGTCATTTTGAACAGGTAAATCGGGAGTGGTAATTAAGTAGAAAAAAACAAACAAGAAAATCACTTCATACTGAATCTCTCTATAAAAAAATATCGGATTGTTTCTATAACATTTCTGTTAACAATTGTTAAAAATATTACCATAACAATACCACTCATTATAATAAACCATAACAACAATAAGTCCATAGCAACAATACACACATAACAATACACACATAACAATACACACATAACAATACACACATAACAATATACACATAACAATACACACATAACAATACACACATAACAATACACACATAACAATACACACATAACAATACACACATAACAATACACACATAACAATACACACATAACAATACATACATAACAATACACACATAACAATACACACATAACAATACACACATAACAATACACACATAACAATACACACATAACAATACACACATAACAATACATACATAACAATACACACATAACAATACACACATAACAATACACACATAACAATACACACATAACAATATACACATGACAATATACACATAACAATATACACATGACAATAAAGATTCTTATAACAATAAGCACATAACAATAAAGACTGTGATAACAATGTGTGTCTTGGAGCAGAGCAGAATGTGTATCCGCGTTTTAGGGAAGATTGAGCAATAATCTTCCCAAATATCGCAGCTTGAGCTTTTAAAATAATGGGATCTTGCTATACGATGAATAATAGCAAGAGAAAAAGCTTCTGCTAAATCTGAGGAAGTGGAAATGTTTGCAGTTGTAATTGTTCTGTAAGGTGAAATTAGGTTATAGTTTGTTGTATCTTTTGAGAAATTGTTGATTAAGTTAGACGATTAGTTAAATTTGGAAATAAAGTTATTACATTCGCAAAATTGTGGAAGGTTGTGTGTTGATCTGCAATATGTCCCCGTACGAATAACACAGGAATTTTTTCATTAATTTATTTATAATGTTATTATTCGCTTAAAAAGTATTCAACCAAATTGCCTGAAATTTGGTGGGACGATTGGTCAATGTCCAGTAACCATTTGACTAGATTTTGGGAGCGATTATTTTTCTTTTAAATATCCCCAATGAAAAACATCAAGTGCACTTAGATCTGGGAGGCCATGGTACATCACTATAAAGCTCGAAATGATCCGGTGTAGAATTTTTCTCTCTCAGAACATCCATCATTTCCATCGCTGTATGAGGCGTAGAACCATCTTGTTGCAACCAAATATTCTCTATGTTCAGGTCTTCCAACTCGTTTAAGAGATATTCTTGAATTATCCGCCTGCATCTGTTTCCATCCGCACTCACTGTATTACCATTAACATACTCAAAAAGTAAGGTCCAATAATTGGAGTCAATTTAACTGAATATTGAGGAAGTTCATGAATTTCTCTGGGATTCTTAGTTGCTCAAAATAGGCAGTTTTGCCTATTAACTTCACCATTAAGGTGATTATGATCTTCATCTGTCATTATTAGGTTTGGTCTTCATAATATCGCAGTTCTTTGGTAAGAAGTCTTCATTGAAAGTGTACGTTCATGTTTGAATAATCATGGAGGGTATTAGTAGGATGTTATGCATCCTTATGCATCCCCATAATAATTTATGAAACTTTCAGGTTTTCTTCATTGTTTGCAATTATTTCCATGTTTAGAGCTTTTATAGTTTTTATTATTACTGATATTTATAAAAGGGGAGTAACTTATGCGCCACCCGTTATGTAAATAGTAAATATTTATTAATAAATTTCGTTCAATATTTGCCTTGAATTTATTACAATTCACCGTTTTTATTTTCATTATTGAATAGAAAGGAAAACTGTAAACAATTCATTATTAAATTGTGTGTTTTAAAATCACATTAATCCTCAAGCCACAATAGCTGGTGAATTAATGCAACCACCAGTAAATTGAGCTGCAGCGCATGCAAAACTAGTAATAAATATCCGCATAATAGAGATTCACATGGCGAAACATAGGAGCCACAGGTTACACGCCGAATCCACCCCAAAAAGCACAGTTTATCACTCTTCATCTGGCTTAATTGGATGTCGAAAACAAATTTGCGTTGGTGCACTGATAAATAATGTGCCATAAAATGATGCAAAGTCAGGAGTATATTAACACGCTTAGCTTATTAACACTGTGAGCGGACAAAATGACTACCTACAAAATGCCTACGGACAAAATGCCTAACGGACAAAATGCCTAACGGACAAAATGCTTAACGGACAAAATGCCTAGCGGACAAAATGACTACCTGCAAAATGCCTACCTGCAAAATGCCTAACGGACAAAATGCCTAACGGACAAAATGCCTACCGACAAAACGCCTAACGGACAAAATACCTAACGGACAAAATACCTAACGGACAAAATGCCTAACGGACAAAATGCCTAACGGACAAAATGCCTAACGGACAAAATACCTAACGGACAAAATGCCTAGCGGACAAAATGCCTACCTGCAAAATGCCTAACGGACAAAATGCCTAACGGACAAAATGCCTACCGACAAAACGCCTAACGGACAAAATACCTAACGGACAAAATGCCTAACGGACAAAATGCCTAACGGACAAAATGCCTAACGGACAAAATACCTAACGGACAAAATGCCTACCGACAAAATACCTAAAATGCATTTCAGACATATTTCCAGTATGGGGATATTCATAATTTTAATAAGTGAGACCAAGTGGAAACAAAGAGCTTTGCCTCAGTGAGATTTTATTAAATTATTGCTCAAATTAATATGAACATTAATATGAACTCAGCGTACTTAGTGTAAACACAGCATTATTTCGATGTTTTGTGATTTATTATAATAAAGTGTTATTTCTATTTAACAAATCAATTGAATATAGTCATCTTCCTATGTTTTGACTTTTTTATTGGATATCTTTAATAATCTTTTTATATTTTGCCTTTTTTATTAGATATCTATAATCATCTTATTGTATTTTGATTTTCTAATAGCGTTTATTTTATTAGATATCCATAATCATCTTAAATCTATAGTGATGTTTATAGTTGCTTTTCAAATTCAAAAAGAAAGTAGTGTAATTTCAATGTTTGTGTAAGTTAGTACTGAGTACTGACATGCAATTAACTACACACCGAGAAAGAATTTGTTGAATCTAATCAAAAATGTTTTGTTTTTACTTATTGTGTGGTTTGCTTTTCCCCCTACCTACGTGGTGGGTTGCAACCACTATTTAAAATGAGTTAAATTGTCGTTGGTTAAAGCCTAACAGTCGTTTTGACTCACGCATAAGCTTAAAAACAATAAACGCAACTCTCATAGTAAGTTAATTTATACACCAGATGCATTGGATTAACAGTCTTTGTGAGTTACTACAATACACTCTGTCATAGTTGTTCTACCATACGTTAAAATTTTCATAAAAGTAACTTTTAACTCTCATAGTAATTTGATTCAATCCATAAAATGAATTGAATCAACTAATGTTTGATGAGCATAATTTGATGACCCATTAGATATGAGTACACTTTTTGTATCTGTGTACCCTTGGTTATAAAAAAAATATCGTCGATATTTATATTATTTAACATAAACTTTCGTTTGCAATAAATATTATAGTATCCTTTATAAAAAGTAACTGAGACGGAAGTATATAATTTGAGTTCAATGCGAAGGTATCTATCAATATTATTTATATTGTTCTTTATTTACCAATAATGATTCCATTACAGATATCACTTCAATACTTTCTATTCTGCCCGTTTATTTAAATATGGAATTTATTCCTTTATTATCTTTCTAACATGCTTTTACGTCATTATTTTACTGTACTATTTTCTATATTCATATATTTTCTATTTACGTACATTAGGCATTTTGTCCATTAGGCCTTTTGTCCATTAGGCATTTTGTCCATTAGGCATTTTGTCCACTAGGCATTTTGTTTATTATAGGTATTTTTTCCGTTAGGCATTTTGTCCATTAGGCATTTTGTCCATTAGGCATTTTGTCCATTAGGCATTTTGTCCATTAGGCATTTTGTCCACTAGGCATTTTGTTTATTATAGGCATTTTGTCCATTATAGGCATTTTGTCCGTTAGGCATTTTTTCCGTTAGGCATTTTGTCCATTAGGCCTTTTGTCCATTAGGCATTTTGTCCATTAGGCATTTTGTCCACTAGGCATTTTGTTTATTATAGGCATTTTGTCCATTATAGGTATTTTTTCCGTTAGGCATTTTGTCCATTAGGCCTTTTGTCCATTATAGGCACTTTGTCCATTAGGCATTTTGTCCATTAGGCATTTTGTCCATTATAGGCATTTTTTCCGTTAGGCATTTTGTCCATTAGGCCTTTTGTCCATTATAGGCACTTTGTCCATTAGGCATTTTGTCCGCTAGGCATTTTGACCATTATGCATTTTGTTCATTATAGGCATTTTGTCCATTAGGCATTTTGTCCATTAGGCATTTTGTCCATTATAGGCACTTTGTCCATTAGGCATTTTGTCCGCTAGGCATTTTGTCCATTATGCATTTTGTTCATTATAGGCATTTTGTCCATTAGGCATTTTGTCCATTATGCATTTTGTTCATTATAGGCACTTTGTCCATTAGGCATTTTGTCCGCTAGGCATTTTGTCCATTATGCATTTTGTTCATTATAGGCATTTTGTCCATTAGGCATTTTGTCCATTAGGCATTTTGTCCATTATAGGCACTTTGTCCATTAGGCATTTTGTCCGCTAGGCATTTTGTCCATTATGCATTTTGTTCATTATAGGCATTTTGTCCATTAGGCATTTTGTCCATTAGGCATTTTGTCCATTATGCATTTTGTTCATTATAGGCATTTTGTCCATTAGGCATTTTGTCCATTATGCATTTTGTTCATTATAGGCATTTTGTCCATTAGGCATTTTGTCCATTATGCATTTTGTTCATTATAGGCATTTTGTCCATTAGGCATTTTGTCCATTATGCATTTTGTTCATTATAGGCATTTTGTCCATTAGGCATTTTGTCCATTAGGCATTTTGTCCATTATGCATTTTGTTCATTATAGGCATTTTGTCCATTAGGCATTTTGTCCATTATGCATTTTGTTCATTATAGGCATTTTGTCCATTAGGCATTTTGTCTGTAGGTTTTTTGTGCGTTGGCTTTTTATCCTAGTACCATTAATATACAGATGTTTTTTAACACGCTTAGCTTATCAATATACAGGGGTATCTTAACACGCTTAGCTTATCAATATACAGGGGTATTTTAACACGCTTAGCTTATCAATATACAGGGGTATTTTAACACGCTTAGCTTATCAATATACAGGGGTATTTTAACACGCTTAGCTTATCAATATACAGGGGTATTTTAACACGCTTAGCTTATCAATATACAGGGGTATTTTAACACGCTTAGCTTATCAATATACAGGGGTATTTTAACACGCTTAGCTTATCAATATACAGGGGTATTTTAACACGCTTAGCTTATCAATATACAGGGGTATTTTAACACGCTTAGCTTATCAATATACAGGGGTATTTTAACACGCTTAGCTTATCAATATACAGGGGTATTTTAACACGCTTAGCTTATCAATATACAGGGGTATTTTAACACGCTTAGCTTATCAATATACAGGGGTATTTTAACACGCTTAGCTTATCAATATACAGGGGTATTTTAACACGCTTAGCTTATCAATATACAGGGGTACTTTAACACGCTTAGCTTATCAATAAACAGGGGTATTTTAACACGCTTAGCTTATCAATATACAGGGGTATTTTAACACGCTTAGCTTATCAATATACAGGGGTATTTTAACACGCTTAGCTTATCAATAAACAGGGGTATTTTAACACGCTTAGCTTATCAATATACAGGGGTATTTTAACACGCTTAGCTTATCAATATACAGGGGTATTTTAACACGCTTAGCTTATCAATATACAGGGGTATTTTAACACGCTTAGCTTATCAATATACAGGGGTATTTTAACACGCTTAGCTTATCAATATACAGGGGTATCTTAACACGCTTAGCTTATCAATATACAGGGGTATTTTAACACGCTTAGCTTATCAATATACAGGGGTATTTTAACACGCTTAGCTTATTAACACTCTGAACTAAAAAGATTATTTTGCGTATGAAGCTTTTAACAAAAAATGAAGAAGGCAAATGAAGATGCATTGTTAAATGCATTTCTGATTTAAGTTTCCAAACTCCTCCACCAGAGGGAGACAATATATTGATATTGTGTTCAAACTTCAATCGAATGTTATTTATTGTGAGAGATAGATAGGGCACTAGGTGTTGAATTTAGTTAGTGTGGTTTGAATGGTGCATAAGTTAGCAGGTGTTCGCTTCCCTTCCGCCGCCTTAATCTGTGGGTGAAGGAAGCAATTCCTTAGTTAGTGTTATTATTATTATGATAAAGATTGGTGCCAGATTATAGATTAGAGAACTATTAGAGATTAGTTTTTCTAGTTAAAAGTTATTGAGTTACCAATAGTTAAGAGGAGCTAGTGCATTGCTGGGAAGAATCTTAATCACCGTGTGATAAGATAGAATCCAAAACAGTCAGGTGAGAATTAGTTTCGGTTATCTCAGAAGTGACGGTGATTGAGCTAACTGACCTAAATCAAACAACTGATTAGTGAGAGAATATGTGCTACTATTTGTATATTTTAATTGTTAGTTGGGATATTTTATATTTATCATGGCGTGGTGAATTTATCGTCCATCTTAGCTGTTGTAATAAAGTTAGTTTGTCATGATACCAATGTGTGTGAAGTTTAATTCGGTAAATTTTATTGTTCAGGGTTTTAAGAATCTTTCCCATATTTCAGTACCGCACTGTAACATTCTTGGAATAAAGCTCTGTTCATGGTCACACGTTGGGAATTCTACTCCCGCATTGTATATGCATCTTTTTAAAAAAAGTTGGAGTTATTTTAATCATTTAAGAAAAAAATATTAAATAATAATTCAAATTATATTTTAATTCATATTCATTGCACATTTTTCTTATAAGATCGAAAATGTTGAACCGTCCAATAACTCGGAACTTATCCTACAGTTGAAAAAATATTTGAAATTTAGTTGTTTTTGTTTAGTTTCCTTTAAATTGTTATAAAGTATATACTATGCTTAATTTTAATTATTTCAATGTTAATATAAACTTTAATTAAAAGAGTTATTGCTCAATAAGTAAACATCTAAAGTGTTCATTTTACATACGTGAGAGTTATTTGAAAATATTAATAGTAGGTATAAATCAGGTGGGAATTTGTAATCAGCCGATGACAAATATTGTAACAATATTGGCAATATTATAACAATATTGGTAATGTTGTAACAATATTGGCAATATTGTAACAATATTGTAACATTATTGGCAATGTTGTAACTATATTGGCAATGTTGTAACAATATTGGCAATGTTGTAACAATATTGGTAATGTTGTAACAATATTGTAACAATATTGGCAATGTTGTAACTATATTGGCAATGTTGTAACAATATTGGCAATGTTGTAACAATATTGGTAATGTTGTAACAATATTGGCAACATTGTAACAATATTGGCAATATTATAACAATATTGGCAATGTTGTAACTATATTGGCAATATTGTAACAATATTGGCAATGTTGTAACAATATTGGCAATGTTGTAACAATATTGGTAATGTTGTAACAATATTGGCAACATTGTAACAATATTGGCAATATTGTAACAATATTGGCAATGTTGTAACTATATTGGTAATGTTGTAACAATATTGGCAATGTTGTAACAATATTGGCAATATTGTAACAATATTGGCAATGTTGTAACTATATTGGCAATGTTGTAACTATATTGGCAATGTTGTAACAATATTGGTAATGTTGTAACAATATTGTAACAATATTGGCAATGTTGTAACTATATTGGCAATGTTGTAACAATATTGGCAATGTTGTAACAATATTGGCAATATTGTAACAATATTGGCAATATTGTAACAATATTGGTAATGCTGTAACAATATTGGCAATATTGTAACAATATTGGCAATGTTGTAACTATATTGGCAATGTTGTAACAATATTGACAATGTTGTAACAATATTGGCAATGATGTAACAATATTGGCAATGTTGTAACAATATTAGCAATTGTTGTAACAATATTGGTAATGTTGTAACAATATTGACAATGGTGTAACAATATTGGCAATGTTGTAACAATATTGGCAATGTTGTAACAATATTGGCAATGGTGTAACAATATTGGCAATGTTGTAACAATATTAGCAATAATTGTTGTAACAATATTGGTAATGTTGTAACAATATTGACAATGGAAACAACACTGTCCCAACGTTGTCCCAAAATTGTAACATACATACAATCTCCCTTATCCCCATCACTCTATTTCTCTTGAATCCTTTAAAGCTAAGGACAATCATCCCTAAATTGGACGAGTTAGTCCTAGCTATTGAGACATGGAAACAATGTGCAACACGCTACAGAGTGCAACTCAACTTTTAAACACAGCAATATATAATGTCCAAACTATGCTCCCAATGTGGCAAATGTCGTAATGTGACTTGGGAACATGAGTCAGAGTTATGGAGTATATTAAATACTTTAAAATTATGAAATAATATTTTGATTTATTTTGATTTATAGTGATATTGAAAATTTAGGATATTCTAATTTAAAGAAAAAAATATTAGAAGTTATATTTTAAAATTTAATTGTTACTTGTTTAATTTTAAAAGAGTTTTAATTGACAGATTCCTTTAGCTCTTACTCTTTAATAAGAGTTCCAATAGACAGATTCCTTTAGCTCTTACTCTTTAATAAGAGTTCCAATAGACAGATTCCTTTAGCTCTTACTCTTTAATAAGAGTTTTAATAGACAGATTCCTTTAGCTCTTACTCTTTAATAAGAGTTTTAATAGACAGATTCCTTTAGCTCTTACTCTTTAGTAAGAGTTTTAATAGACAGATTCCTTTAGCTCTTCTCTATAATACGAGTTTCAATAGACAGATTCCTTTAGCTCTTACTCTTTAATAAGAGTTTTAACAGACAGATTCCTTTAGCTCTTCTCTATAATAAGAGTTTCAATAGACAGATTCCTTTAGCTCTTCTCTATAATAAGAGTTTCAATAGACAGATTCCTTTAGCTCTTCTCTATAATAAGAGTTTCAATAGACAGATTTGTTTCCTTGCTCTTAAAAAATTCTTTCTTTTTCTCACTCTTTTAAATTCGACGGAGAAGAAAAATTTCTAATGTGAATCCCACGCGGATTTTATTACAAACTTTTCAGGTAAAAATTGTAAATAGTCAAATTTCAGTTGAATCTTAAAAGATAATTTATTAGAGAAATAGTTGCCTTTTTATACAAAATTCTATATCCTAGATACCAACAGTCATATATAAACAAATTTATAAATAAATGATAATTAATAAATTTCTAGATTAAATAAATCAATTCCTTACATCCCCCTCTTTCTATCATGTTCGTCATTTCATGGCGTGGTACCGGTCAGGGGGTTTGATAACCAGTCCTTGTTATAGTCTGGTCCTTGGAGTTTTACTATTATTGCTAATAGGAACTTCTTTATTCAGTATAATTGTTTTTCCTGACAAATATGTATTTCTATATCTCAAAGGTACTTCTATTTCTTTCTTTTATTAAATAATGTCCTGTTTATTATTGTTGTTCTCTTTAGTTAATACTAAATTCCGTCTATTCCTTAATATCAATCTTTAATCCTCTGTCAATACTTTATACTATCGGTCTCTTGTCGCTTCAATGCATGTTCCTTTCTTCCATCTTCTTTCCATAATCTGCATCGGTTCAATTCTCACTGTGTCGCCTCTTTTGATAGGTTTTAAAGTATTTGCTGATTTGTCATATTATTTCTTTTGTTACTTTTTCATTTCAATCATTTTTTATTTCACATCTCTATTAGTAGATGGTTTCAATAGCGTGTTCTTAATTGGTAATAATGTCCTAGTTCTACGACATAAAAACTTCTGTACTGGAGATACCTCATGTCCTTGTGTAGGGGTATTTCTCCAGCCTAGAATTGACAGTAGAGGATCTTCATTTGAATCTCTAGCTTTCATAATCAGAGATTTAGCAATTTTCACAGCATTTTCTGCCTTACCATTGCTTTGTTGATGATAGGGTGATGATATGTAATGTTGAAACTGCCATTACGTCTTGAAAATATTAAATTCATCACTAGTGAATTGAGGTCCCCCGTCGGTAACTAAAGTTTCAGGTATTCCGTATCTTGCGAAGTGAGGTTTCAATTTATCAATTACCGTACTGCTCCTGGTGTTATTCAGTTTGTCCACTTCGAAGAAATTTGAGTAGTAGTCAGATATAATCATGTAATCGCTATGATCTATTTCAAAAAGATCTACTGCCACTCTTTGCCACGGATAATTGGGAATAGGAGTCTGTATTAACGGCTCCTTTTACTGTCTTCTCTGATAAGAGTTGCATACTTCGCATTATTCGATTTTCTGTTGTATGTCATTTCTCAATCCAGGCCAATAAAGGCTATCTTTGGCTCTTCTAATGGTAGACTCTATCCCATTGTGAGTCAAATGTAACTTGTCTATTAGTATTTTTCTCATATTCTTTGGGACAATAACTTGTTCTCCTTTGAATAATAAATCTCCTTCACAACTTAGTTCATCTTTGAACTTAAAATAGCATAACAAAGAAGGTGGCTGAATTTATTATTTCTTTCTTGGCCATCCAAATTGGATGAATTATTTCAACTGTTGTATTTCATTGTCAAATTTGGATTCCTATTCTAGTTGATCAATTGTAGATTTTTGTATGGCCAAATTTTCATGCATTTCTTGTATGTTCCATATTTCTTCTTGTAAACATGCATAGTTGTCAGATTGCTTTATATAGTCGCGGCTGAGAGCATCTGCCAACACTATCTTTTTTCCCGGAACATATCTCACATTTAAATCAAAACTTGATAAATTCAACATAATTCTTTAGAGTCGTTTTGGAGCTTTATATAATGGTTTTTTGAAAATTGTCTCTAAGGGTTTATGGTCCGACGCAACTTGAATTTTGTGACCATAAATGTAATGCTCAAATTTCTTGCATCCAAACAGAATAGCAAGAGCTTCTTTTTCAATCTGAGCATAGTTTTGTTCAGTTTCTGTCATAGCACGTGAAGCGAATGCTACTGGCTGTCCTTCTTGAAGTAGAGATGCTCCTAATCCACTCTGGGAAGCATCACATTGTAGGGTTATTTCTTTCCTGCTGTCAAAGTATTTCAATACAGGTGCTTTGCAAATTAAATCTTTAACTTTAGTGAAAGCTTCTTCTTGATTTCTAGTCCAGTTCCACTCATTTCCTTTTAGCTCCAACTTCCTCAACGGTTCTGTCACCGTAGATATGTCTGGCAGAAACTTCTGAAGATAGCTGGTCATTCCCAAAAATCTTTTTAGTTGTTGAATATTTTTTGGTTGTTGCATTTCTTTAATGCTTTCGCATTTTTCTGGATCTAATTTAATTCCATCCTTTGAGAGGATATGCCCCATATACTTGACTTCTTCCAATTTGTATTTGATTTTGTCTTAGTTTAATTTGATATTGCGTTGCAAACATCTGTCTAATAATTTAGTTAACTTATGATCATGATCTTTAGTAGCTTCTTCTGTATCTTCTCCTTCTCCATATATAAGAATATCATCAGCAATTACACAAATCCCTTCTAGTCCTTCAAGTTCTTAGTGAATGCGTCTTTGAAATTCTTCTGGTGCACTTGATATACCAAATGGAAGGACACACCATCTATATCTTCCGAACGGTGTATTGAAACAAGTCAGTTTTGAAGACTCGTCTGTTAGTTTCACTTGCCAAAATCCGTCCTTTGCATCAACTACTGTGAAAATCTTTGCCTAACTTAACTTTGGTAACATATCTTCTAATCTTGGTATTTGGTAGTGTGGTCTTAAAATAGCTTTATTTAGTTGGAATGGATCCATACAAAGTCTCAATTTACCAGATGGTTTCTTTGCAATAACTAAATGTGAGACCCATTCAGTTGGTTCTTCAACTTTTGCAATAATTTTTTGATCTGTTAATTTGCCTAGAGTATCTCGTAGGTCTTTCATCAGTGACAATGGCACACGTCGTGGAGCACAGACGATAGGTGTAACTGTCGGGTCTATCTTTATTTCACAGGGTTGTCCTATATTTCCTAGACCTTTGAAACAATCTGAATATTTGTTAAACAGATTATTTGTCAGTAGACTTTCTGCATTATTAATCTAATTAACTTTTTCCTCGATAAGTTCGCATTCTAAACTACTTTTGCATCCAATAATGGTTTGTAGAACTTGTCGGATCACGAAGAAATCAATTGTATGATCTTTTCCACGGATGTTACATTTTAGTTTCAAAATTCCCAATGTCTTCATTTTTGTTTCATTGTACATTGACAATTGCACTTTGCAAGGGAGTATTTGAATGTTTCTTGGATTATCAAATATTCTATTAACTTCTTTCAAGCTTATAACATTACAGGTAGCTCCAGTGTCTATTTGAGCTTTAATATTTATCCCTCTAACTGTAATGGTGGTTGTTATTTTGTTCTTTGTTGTTTATTAATCAAATACTTGCATGACTTAAAAATCTTCTGTTTCACTGCACTCTAATTTATCAGTGAAGTCATCTTCGAGTAACCGAATTTTCTTTCTATTTGATTTACACATTTTTGCATAATGATTCATTTTCTTGCATTTGTTACACTCTTTCCCAAATGCAGGGCATTTGTACCTGTCATGGTCTAATCCACAACTCCAGCAATTTCTTATTATCTTTCCTTTCGGTTTGATATTTTGTACTTCATAGCGATCTTCTCTTTGAATATTGTTTCTGTTTTCTATCATTCTTTTCTTTTGAATCTTAGTTGCTTCAAAATTCTTAACAAGATTTACAGCTCTTAAGAAATTTAGTCCTTTGGCATCTTTTTGTGCTTCATCGAGTAACTTCTCTCTGGCACTCTGATCGAAAATTTGGAGCACAAATTGATCTCTCAAAGCTTCTTCAGGCTTATCATAACCACAAGTACTAACTAAAGTTCTCAGTGAAGTAGCAAATTGATCACAGCTCTCATCAAATGATTGTTTCCTGCTGAGGAATTTGAACCTCTCAGCTATTATGTTGGTTTTTTCTTCATAATCTTCATCAAATTTCGTGATGATTTTTTCCAATTTGTATTTGTCTCCAGGTTCATCCCAGAGAAATCCGTTATATTTATCCATAATTTCCATTCCTGCTACATGTAAGAAAGTAGCTACTTTCACCTTCTCCTCTTTTTCATTTATCCCAGCTGCGAGTTCATAATTTTGCCAAGATTGTTTGAATCTTTTCCACTCGTTAGCTGCATCGCCAATGTCCAACTTTATCTGGAGCGGAGGAGGTAGTATTGTTGCCATTTTAATATTTCTTCTTTTCAGTTTATTTTTCACCTGACACCATGTAAATAGTCAAATTTCAGTTGAATCTTAAAAGATAATTTATTAGAGAAATAGTTGCCTTTTATACAAAATTCTATATCCTAGATACCAACAGTCATATATAAACAAATTTATAAATAAATGATAATTAATAAATTTCTAGATTAAATAAATCAATTCCTTACAAAAATGAGACTGTGAAATGAATTGCAGTTTGTCTTTGCGAGTCTGGAGTTGAATCTGAAGAGATTTTAGGGGAAATTTAAGGTATTCGATGTAACTATACTTCTACAGGGTATATTCGATGTAACTATACTTCTACAGGGTAAATTCGATCTAACTATACTTCTACAGGGTATATACGATGTAACTATACTTCCACAGGGTATATTGAATGTAACTATACTTCTACAGGGTATATTCGATGTAACTATACTTCTACAGGGTAAATTCGATGTAACTATACTTCTACAGGGTAAATTCGATCTAACTATACTTCTACAGGGTAAATTCGATCTAACTATACTTCTACAGGGTATATACGATGTAACTATACTTCCACAGGGTATATTGAATGTAACTATACTTCTACAGGGTATATTCGATGTAACTATACTTCTACAGGGTAAATTCGATGTAACTATACTTCTACAGGGTATATTCGATGTAACTATACTTCTACAGGGTATATTCGATGTAACTATACTTCTACAGGGTATATTCGATGTAACTATACTTGTACAGGGTATATTCAATGTAACTATACTTGTACAGGGTATATTCGATGTAACTATACTTCTACAGGGTATATTCGATGTAACTATACTTCTATAGGGTATATTCGATGTAACTATACTTCTATAGGGTATATTCGATGTAACTATACTTCTACAGGGTATGTTCCATGTAACTATACTTCTATAGGGTATATTCGATGTAACTATACTTCTACAGGGTATATTCGATGTAACTATACTTCTACAGGGTATATTCGATGTAACTATACTTCTACAGGGTATATTCGATGTAACTATACTTCTACATTGTATATTCGATGTAACTATACTTCTACAGGGTATATTCGATGTAACTATACTTCTACAGGGTATATTCGATGTAACTATACTTCTACAGGGTATATTCGATGTAACTATACTTCTATAGGGTATATTCGATGTAACTATACTTCTATAGGGTATATTCGATGTAACTATACTTCTACAGGGTATATTCGATGTAACTATACTTCTACAGGGTATATTCGATGTAACTATACTTCTACAGGGTATATTCGATGTAACTATACTTCTACAGGGTATATTCGATGTAACTATACTTCTACAGGGTATACTCGATGTAACTATACTTCTACACGGTATATTATATATAAGTATGCGTCTAGGTATATTTTAAGATTTTCCATATAACTATTCTTTTTCAGGATATATTCAATTGTATTCTCCTATATGTTAAAATACATATACAATGTTTATAACCCAGAATATATTCATTGTTTCAATATTCCATATTGTACACAAATGAAAATATATGTTTGTTATGTATTAAATGTAAAGCATATTGTCTCCCAGGTTGAAATAAGATATTAATTATATAAATTGCCATAAATTCATTGTTTCTAATTTTTTCTATTTTCTTCATTTAATGATTAAAATAAAACCCATCATTATTGATCGTGCTTATTTTTATTTAATTGATTAAATTAAATAAAGTATCATTTCCAGGATTCAAATTTGAATTACCAACTTTGAAATTCATTCACAACTTAATATAACTGAACTTAATAAATATTATCTATAATTAAACCTGTACCTTTATATTGTAACCACTTTTAACGTGATAATAAAAGATTAGCAAGTTGAATTATTCCTTGTTTGCTCAGTCTGTAATAACGGTGAATACCTTCAGGAAATTCCTTTGATAGCTTAAAAAAGTCTACGGAATCTTTTCCCTGAAGGACACAGTCGGACAAACTAGTGTCCTAAAGAATCTTTTCCCAGAAGGACACAGTCGGACAAACTAGTGTCCTAAGAAATCTTTACCCAGAAGGACACAGTAGGACAAACTAATGTCCTAAGGAATCTTTACCCAGAAGGACACAGTCGGACAAACTAGTGTCCTAAGGAATCTTTACCCAGAAGGACACAGTCGGACAAACTAGTGTCCTAAGGAATCTTTACCCAGAAGGACACAGTCGGACAAACTAGTGTCCTAAGAAATCTTTACCCAGAAGGACACAGTCGGACAAGCTAGTGTCCTAAGAAATCTTTACCCAGAAGAACACAGTAGGAAAAACTAGTGTCCTAAGAAATCTTTACCCAGAAGGACACAGTCGGACAAGCTAGTGTCCTAAGAAATCTTTTCCCAGAAGGACACAGTCGTACAAACTAGTGTCCTAAGGAATCTTTACCCAGAAGGACACAGTCGTACAAACTAGTGTCCTAAGAAATCTTTACCCAGAAGGACACAGTCGGACAAGCTAGTGTCCTAAGAAATCTTTACCCAGAAGAACACAGTAGGACAAACTAGTGTCCTAAGAAATCTTTACCCAGAAGGACACAGTCGTACAAACTAGTGTCCTAAGGAATCTTTACCCAGAAGGACACAGTCGTACAAACTAGTGTCCTAAGAAATCTTTACCCAGAAGGACACAGTCGGACAAACTAGTGTCCTAAGAAATCTTTACCCAGAAGGACACAGTCGGACAAGCTAGTGTCCTAAGAAATCTTTTCCCAGAAGGACACAGTCGTACAAACTAGTGTCCTAAGGAATCTTTACCCAGAAGGACACAGTCGTACAAACTAGTGTCCTAAGAAATCTTTACCCAGAAGGACACAGTCGGACAAGCTAGTGTCCTAAGAAATCTTTACCCAGAAGAACACAGTAGGACAAACTAGTGTCCTAAGAAATCTTTACCCAGAAGGACACAGTCGTACAAACTAGTGTCCTAAGGAATCTTTACCCAGAAGGACACAGTCGTACAAACTAGTGTCCTAAGAAATCTTTACCCAGAAGGACACAGTCGGACAAACTAGTGTCCTAAGAAATCTTTACCCAGAAGGACACAGTCGGACAAGCTAGTGTCCTAAGAAATCTTTTCCCAGAAGGACACAGTCGTACAAACTAGTGTCCTAAGGAATCTTTACCCAGAAGGACACAGTCGTACAAACTAGTGTCCTAAGGAATCTTTACCCAGAAGGACACAGTCGGACAAACTAGTGTCCTAAGGAATCTTTACCCAGAAGGACACAGTCGTACAAACTAGTGTCCTAAGGAATCTTTACCCAGAAGGACACAGTCGTACAAACTAGTGTCCTAAGGAATCTTTACCCAGAAGGACACAGTCGGACAAACTAGTGTCCTAAGGAATCTTTACCCAGAAGGACACAGTCGGACAAACTAGTGTCCTAAGGAATCTTTTCCCAGAAGGACACAGTCGGACAAACTAGTGTCCTAAGGAATCTTTACCCAGAAGGACACGGTCGTACAAACTAGTGTCCTAAGGAATCTTTACCCAGAAGGACACAGTCGGACAAACTAGTGTCCTAAGGAATCTTTACCCAGAAGGACACAGTCGGACAAACTAGTGTCCTAAGGAATCTTTACCCAGAAGGACACAGTCGGACAAACTAGTGTCCTAAGGAATCTTTTCCCAGAAGGACACAGTCGGACAAACTAGTGTCCTAAGGAATCTTTTCCCAGAAGGACACAGTCGGACAAACTAGTGTCCTAAGGAATCTTTTCCCAGAAGGACACAGTCGGACAAACTAGTGTCCTAAGGAATCTTTACCCAGAAGGACACAGTCGGACAAACTAGTGTCCTAAGGAATCTTTTCCCAGAAGGACACAGTCGGACAAACTAATGTCCTAAGCGGCTGATAAACTTTTGAACTTTTCTACAACCTCCACAATTACTAAGTGATTATTCAGATCCTTCTCATTAAATAATATTCTTTTGATAAAGTATCAGGTAAGTTTGAACAGTTGCACAGTCTTAGAGAAATTAATGATTTAATTTACCTGTAACTGAACAGATTTACATTAAAAATCAGTTGAAAATTTGCAAAAGATACTGTAAAGTTACGAAAATTGTGTGTCTACGTACGTAAATATGTGGAATTATTATTGCCGTAAGAAGTTGCAAAGTCATCTTCATATTTTATTTTTGTAATTATTGTTCATAATTCTCAAACTTTTTATTTCTAGACCGCTTATCCGTGAGACAGTTCAAGAAGAGATATAGTTATTTTAGGACATTGAAGATTAAGAGACTTCATTTAATCTTCTATGGTCACACCGATAACTTTATCTTTATGCAACTGATGTTTTTACATCACTTAAATAGTGTGCCAGACTAATTCCCTGATATTCTACCTGATGTTCGGGACAGACTAATTACCTGATCTTCTAACTAATTTTCGAGACAGTCTAATTACCTGATCTTCAAACTAATGATCGAGACAGACTAATTCCCTGATCTTCAAACTAATGTTCGATACAGACTAATTTCCTGATTTTCTAACTGATCTTCGAGACAGTCTAATTACCTGATCTTCTAACTGATGTTCGATACACACTAATTCCCTGATCTTCAAACTAATGTTCGAGACAGACTAATTTCCTGATTTTCTAACTGATGTTCAAGACAGTCTAATTACCTGATCTTCTAACTGATGTTCGAGACAATCTAATTACCTGATCTTCTAACTGATGTTCGATACACACTAATTCCCTGATCTTCAAACTAATGTTCGAGACAGACTAATTTCCTGATTTTCTAACTGATGTTCGAGACAGTCTAATTACCTGATCTTCTAACTGATGTTCGATACACACTAATTCCCTGATCTTCAAACTAATGTTCGAGGCAGACTAATTCCATGATCTAACTGATGTTCGAGACAGGGTGTTGAGGCAGGGGTGTTCCAGCTCATTCGTCTTCCTTCTCTCTCAGTCATTAATCAGGACGGCCGGAATCTCAACGCATCCTTCAGACTGCGCAGTCTTTCGTCCAAACAGACTGTACGAAAACACTTACCAGAACTACCTAAGTGATTTCAGATACCATGGCGTGATTCAAAACAACCAACAAAAGGATACCCTAGCTCTTTTGTTATTGAAGCAAGAGGTATCAACATCATTGTACAATTTCTAGTGTGTTTTCACTGTCCACGAACACTATTCTCAAACTGCATGATCTGTACCTAAAAAACATATTGAAACCAATAGCATGTTTTCAATTGATGTTTTACGAAAAATAGGAACTTGGTATTATTATTATTTATTATTTCACCTAATTGCATACAAATTCACAATTTACCGCCAGAACTTACTATTTTCAATAGCACAGTTCCATCAAGTCACAGTCAACTTATCATATTCAATTTGAACGTTCTGCACTGAATCATGGGAGATAGAATTTGAATTTTTGGAGCAGAATATGGAAGTGCATCATTAATCCGCAGTCCAAACACATGACTGGAATTCCCTCCTTTCGTGAATTGATGAACCAAAATAGAGATGTTGAAAATGAATGACTCTGGAACACATCAGTGAGAATGCTGGTGAAGTTGACATACATCATTCATTGAAATTTGTATTTTTTTACCTGTAGAGTGAATATTCTCGAGATTATGCTGATTAATAAGGTCATGATGGGTCAATCAGAGATTTCTGAAGGTCAGATTGGTTCGTGATCTTTGTTAACACCCACTGTCCGAGTACTCTAAGTGTCCGGTAATTGAGTGGTTACCATGAATCGTGACCTGCAGCGTCATTAACCTTATGAAATATTTAGTTTATTATCAAGTACTTAATAAAATCAGGTTGTATGATCTTTACTTTATTAAATAGAACGGGCACTCGTAGAGCGCATACCTTCGTTGCCGCTATTAAATACTTTTGAGATATATATAACCTTGACCTTGACATTTCATCCGATCGCTCTCAAAATATGATCAAATGGTTCCTGAATGATGACCAATCGACCCACCAAATTAGGCAATTTTGTCGAATACTTTTTGAGTAATGCGAATAAAAAGATTAAAAATATAAAAAATATTCATATGTTTTTCGTACGGGGAAAGTATTGCCGATCAAAGCATAACTTTCTGCAATTTTATGAAGGTAATTATATTTCGTTCTCTGCACGCAGAAAATATCTGGGAAATCAGTTATTCTAAGTTTAACTTCATAAGCTTTGTTACAAAACATGACTTTAGTGTATCAACTACAATTTAGTTATACTATTTGTTTCAAGAGCTTGAAAGTGCTTCTGAGCGATTAACTTATTATATAAATGAACATAATAGAAATATTTAAGATCACTATAGGTTGATGTTACATTTTGATTTAGGAAATATATATAAGTTTAAAATCATGTCGAAGATCGATTGGTAAACTACTTTTTTATTAACGTAGTCAAAGATTATATTTAGAATTATAGTATACCAATGTAAATTACTGATATCGATACTAATAAATTGTCATTTACCGTCACACATCATTTTATGTGTGAAATTATTAATTGTTTATATGAAGCTTATTAAAGTATGTAGTATATTGAAGATACTGTGCGTAGATTGAAGTTTATTAATGTTTAATAAAGTTAATATACGTATGTAGAAAAGACATCCATTAACTTTTCAGTAGTATCTTATATGTCAGCGTATTTCAGTTAAGAGGCAAAATATTATTAGGGAGCTAGCAGAGATGATAATTCATATTGCATGTCACTTGGAGATGCAGAGAGTAAATCTTGAGGAGCATTCCTTACTCTAAAGTTATGTGAAATTATGTATAATGTGTATTAACTAGCCGTTAAAATTACTACTTACGAAACAGTTAGGGTGTAAACATACTATTGTGATTTATTTCAAGTATTGGTTATTTCTTCAAAACAAAAAGAAGCTTCAAAAATAGTTTTAAAGAACTATACATATTTTTGTTTTATAGATTACAAGGTTTGTTTTGATTTATAAACAAAATGTATACTTTCACAATTTTTTATCAGAAAAAGACCCCTAAACATTTATCTTTAGATCGCTTAATTCACTGCGTGTAGTAAAGTCGTGTAATTTTAAAAACAATATATCCTGCGGCGAAAATTTCTTTCGGCGAATTTTCCCGCGGCGAACTCTCTTGTGTCAAATTTTCTATTGCCAAAATTTCTTAGTTTGGTTGTAGATATAAAACTTTATAATTTTATAATCGTAATTGAAAAGTCTCTAAAGATTTTTTATATCGTCAACGAAAAGTTAGGCTTTCAAAACAGTGTATTAAATTTATTTTTGCCCTCTGAGTTTATAGTGCAGTCGATCACCCTTTCAACGAGTAGATTGGTAACAAATAGCTCCTCCAGACCAGCCATTTATTTCAGGGGGAAAATCAATTTGAATTGAGGTCTCATTGAACAGATTGGCTTTTCGCTGAAAAAAATGGAGACAATTTGTGTCCGCGAAATAGAAAAAAGAAGAGGGCAAGAGAAAAGAGGACTCCCAGAGCATCAGGGTAGCAATTACTCTTACCTAATACTCTTTTCTGCCTCTCATTCAATTACCCACTTCCATCTATTTGCCTTCATTCACTTAATTTGGGAACTAATCAACTATAAATGAAATAAAGCATGCCTAGTTACTCGTAGAAATGAAGTAAATGAAGAAATGTTGTATGGATACATTAATTGTTCAATTCTTAGATAAAATAATCAACAAATGTTAGTTTAACATTGAAAGTATATTGAAACTGTTTACATAAATTAAGAAAATTAAGAAAAATGTAAACTTCAGAACCATAGTAAAACTTAAATTAATTAATGATATTAAGATTGAAAAAGGATATGGAGTTATAATGTAAGTTTTGTAATATAAATAATGAAGATAAACAAATCTCAGAGTTGGGTCCGTCAAGCAGGAGCGGCATGGGAAATTCCCGCCAAAAACCAAACTGAAACAAACAAAATAAAATTTCAAAAACTCAAATAGGAATTAATTGAAAGTTATTAATCGTGACCTCGGATGTGCTATTGCAAATCCAATTAGAAATTAATACACTGTATAATTGCTTGCAGTTAACTTGCACCGTATTTTTATTCCATTTCTCTATTGTTTGAAGCTTTCATGCAGCATGGCAATAAAATGCACAGTAAATAAATATAACTGCAATTTAGTTCACTCATATTAAATTTGATCGCCAGATGGGGTTGCTGCGAATATATTCCATTGTAACGAGTTTGGTATTCAAATGACAATATTCCTAGTATGATGTTATATAATATTATTGATAAATGCTATTAAAGGGAATATTCCTAGTATGATGTTATATAATATTATTGATAAATGCTATTAAAGTGAATATTCCTTCAGAAAACTGATTTAAAAGTTGAATTAAGAAGTTTCATTAAAAATTACAAATCTTCAGATTTAAAATATTATTGATTTTAATGGAAATTAAAAATTTCTTTTGGACTTGGTGATTTTTTATGAAAATTTGAAAAAAAATTCTTATAATTATAATTAATTGAATGTTCGTAAATTTCCTATTAAAGTGGCCCTGGTAAATCTTAAGTGAAATACCGTACAGTGTATTTAGTATTTCCTTAGGTTTTATTTTAATAATTAATTAATTTGTAGGGAAATATCTAATTTACAGAAGAAATTATTATTGTTTATTGTTTATTGAAATTCTGTTCACGTTAAAATACAAAATAAAAGTAATACAATTTTAAAATACAAACAGTTTGATTCTTTAAAAGTCTAGTATGACTTGTAGAATCTGAAAATATAAAATCTAACTAAAAATATCATACATTTCTAAAAATATACAATCTACCTAAAAATAGAATACCGATTCAAAAATATAAATCTACCTAAAAATATAAAACCTACCTAAGTTACCGGTCTGCATAAGTCAATATTAAAAGTAACAAATACAAAGTAAAAACATATTAAACAGGACTAGGGTTATAACGGTTAAGACAATATTTTCTATATTTTTTTTTAAAACTGTAGTTGGACATAGGGTTACATAAAAATTCAGGTAAATTGTTAAAAGCTTCGATAGATCTAAAAATAGTGAAATTTCTTTCTAGCTCTAATCTAATTCTCGGTAAAATTATTCTATATCCTCTGGTTTGATGGTCATGTGCAGGAATAAAATCATTAAAATACTTTTCTAGAATTATGGGATCTTCATATAAAGCTTTCCTTAAAAATGACAATAAAAAATAATTACATACATCTTCAAATTTTAAAATACCTAGTTTAAAATACATTTCATTGGTGGACATTAAAGGCACATTGTTCGCATTTCTCTTAACATTTAATATTATTCTTAAGATATCGTTAATTAAAATTTTCAATGGATGTAAGTGAACGTTAAAAGTTTTTCCATAAAAAATAATACATTGAGTAAAAACAGAATAAGCCAAGGAGTAGTAAATTAAAAGTAAAGAGTCTCTGTTAAAATAAGGCTTGGCTGAATAAACTATTCCTTTAATTTGACTAATTTTCTTAGAGGTTTGGATAATATGAGATTTAAAAGTTAATTTGTTGTCTATTAAAAGGCCTAAGTATTTAAAATTTTCTACAAACTCTACTGGATTATTATTAAAATGTATTAGGGGATAAACACTAAGAGCCCTAGCGTTAAAAAGCATCAATTTGGTTTTATTTACATTTGGAGTAAGTTTATTAAAATTTAACCACTTTGTGAGGTTGTCAATAAAAGATTGCGTTCTGTTAAAAATATTTTCGAAAGATGAATCCCTAATGTAAAAAACTGCGTCATCTGCGAATAGAGTGCAATTAAAATTATTATTCTCAGCTAAAATGGTTAAATCGTTTATAAAAATATTAAAAAGCAAGGGACTTAAAACAGAACCCTGAAAAAGACCGGTAACAATTGGTTTAAAATCAGAAGTAATATCATTAAAATGTACACGTTGCCGTCTATTGCTAAGATAACTTTCAAAAAGTAGGTTAAATTTACCTCTGACACCGTAGTGATCTAATTTTAAACCAATTAATGAATTAGTGTGCAGTACAACAACCAAAATAGGGAATACAACAATCTACATTACGATTTCATATCAAAATATTCAACATATTATTTATGCTCTTTTTAAATATATAATTTTGCGTCCAATGGACAAATTATCCGCAGACGAATTTTCCGGTCACGAAAATTATTATAGATTTAATTATCTTTTCAAATTGTTTACTATGTAATGGATAGACTACAAATCTAGCTTCCTGTTCATTTTTCAATTTTAAAATTACCCTGTATAAACATTGGCAGCACAATCCAATCGAATGCAACCTAAACTATAAGTCGGAAATGACAATTCATTGTCTATCACTAATTGCCAATTATTCCCATCGAAAAAACCTCAATGGCGAATATAATTGACGTAGTATCTCTTTGACTTATTTTCACGAACAATTTACTCTGCTAATTGAGTTTGGATTGATAGAAGCCATTCACAGGTCAGTGCTGCCATCTGCTGTTACAAACAAACATTTTATCATAAGAAATAAAATGTAATGAACTAGAACGGTATACGTTCTAAAAATCTGATCAAATGGTTCTTGAATAATGACCAATCGTCCCACCAATTTCATGCCATTTGGTTGAATTCTTTTTGAGTTATGCGAATAACAAGATCACAATCACCGGTAAAGTTTGTACAAAGAACAGTATATCAAAAAAAGGTCGCCATACAGATCTAGTGGTTGTTGTACGGACAGAAAATTAGTTCAGTTGAGGATTTAAACTACGAAAGTTTTCTTTAACAGCATTTCAAAGAAATGCTGTTAAAGGTAAACAATCTCAAATTATTTTTAAATGAAAATCTTTTAATAATTATATAATTTACTTATATAAATGCACAAAATAATCTAGTATTTATAACTGTCGCTTAAATTACTGAAAAATATGAAAAATGGTAATAATTTTTAATTTCACTTATACAGTAGAACTCTTCTATGGTGATAGAGCTAGTAAGTAGCCTCTATAGTGAGCAATTTTTCTTTTATAGGTCTGCGATGAATTTTTTTCCGTTATCAATTTTAATTGAATTAATTAAAATTAACCTAATAACGGATAAAAAATTGGTATTGATGATGACCCGTTAATTTTAACGGGAAAGTACACTAGAATACATTCGTAATAGTTTTAAATATTTTCTACTTCTGCTTCAATATATATTTCTGAATTTGAAACAATAGAAAGCAAACACTAAATAGGTACTGTATCACTATATAGCTACCATTGTTAGCACTATATAGATATCATTGTTAACACTATATAGATACAATTGATAACACTGTACAATTTCATTGTTCCAGTACAACATCTTCCTCTTCAGTTCGGGAACACAATAATCTTCTCACATTCTGGAATGGAATTCAAATTATAATTAACGCTGAATGCATTCCAGCGAAAATCCGGTGACAATCTAAATAAGGAATGCCTTTACTTAATTAACGCCTTAATGTTCTAAATACTATGTAATTATAGCATTTTGTAAATATAAATATTGATTGTATAAATATAATCAATATTTTAGAATTGTAATGCTGTGACATAGAATTATTAAAAATATGTTTATTAAGGGCAGTACACACGTAGGTTTTTTTTTGTCTTTCCACCGCACTTTTTGCTAAGCTCCTCCTACTTTTTCCACGAGAAAATAATAATTATATCGCTTTTTCTTATATTCTCGTGGAAAAAATAGGAGGAGCTTAGCAAAAAGTCAGGTGGAAAGACTTAAAAACCCTACGTGTGAACGGCCCCCTTAAGACTAATTTTAATTTTTAATATTAGATTGAAAGATAGAACCTAACTATCGACATATAATATTGTTAATCAATTGTACATGAATATACTTTATTAATAATAAATATAATTTTTATTTCCAGACTCAACATCAGCAGTTCACTAAACGAAATTAACGAAGAAAATGATACCTCTTCCACTCTCCAACCTGTTTTCTCTATCCTTCCTCCTCTTCCTATCTACTTCATTGCATACTTTAGCCACCATCAATAATGTAACTACCACCCCAAAATCAAACACTAATTACAGTTTAATACATACGCCATTTGCTCTGCAAAACCATACACTGTACCATAAAAATGAAGCGCACAGAAAAAGAGGTCTGAGAGCAATATCTCTGGTGCAGAAGAGGCTGTACAGGGATGTGTCCACTGAGGCACCTTTTTTAACAAGTACCAGTGGTACTGAAGAGGAGTTTGAGATGTACCACCCTTTGGGCACCCTAGGACCCTATGAAGAACGCTGGTTTCCTGAAGCCTACCTAAATAATCACAGGAGAATGGATGGGTAATATAAGTGTGAATGGTGGTCATTCTACCGTAATAATAGTCTGAATAATAGTTTAGTCTTTATTCATGAATTTCAATGATCATATCTACATCTTCCTTACCTATACCAACAAAGGGTAAGTTCCAAGATATCGGACGTTTAACACGTTTTCGGACATGGAAGGAAGAGATATATATTAATTATAGTATTTACCTTCCATTTCAGTTGGTATTCACGATACCTGCAGGTATCATGGATACAAACTAAAATAAATAATTAGTATATAGTTTTTTCTTATATTCTCGTGGAAAAAGTAGGAGGAGCTTAGCAAAAAGTCTGGTGGAAAGACTTAAAAACCCTACGTGTGTACGGTCCTTTAGACCATCTTATCACCCACAGAGCTTCTACCGGAGACACCGGGGTAGAGATATTGTCTCTGGATATGCCATCCCTTGTGAGAGAAGGCGACAATGTGAGTCTGACCTGTCACTTCAGGATGTTAGGTCCTAACCAAACTCTGTACACAGTCAACTGGTGGAGAGAAAAAGATCAGTTCTTCACCTTCAACATCGACAAGAGTAACAACAAGAGTTCCTATAGGTTCCCTGGTATCAATGTGAATGTAAGTTGTGGTATACATTTGTCCCACACAGTACATGGCTTTCTTTATACAGTAGAGCACTATATAGAGCTTACTTCATTATATAGGGTTCAAGAAATGCAAAAAAACTAATGTATTATAAGGTAGACTACACATTTTTTTTAATGAAATAATTATACAGAGTAATTCATTATCAGGATGGTTAACTATACAGGATTTCATTATAGAGGAGTTGTACTGTAATGACTAATGCCATAGAGTGATATAGTTTTCAATTACCTAAAAATAGCATTTGAATTTAAATTTGATGGAATTTTGCTATTTTAACATTGAAGTCAAAATTAGGAAGTAGATACATTCTGTCAAATCTCAGTCTATATAATTCTATTTTTGTCAGATAATTTAGAGATTTGATCAATTTATGAAAGTTCTACTAATTTTTTAATGAAGCTTTAAGATTAATATAGGGTTTTTAAAACCCTAGAAGCATCAGCTTTTCTGTGATTTATGTATTCCAAATATAAATAAATAAGAGTCTGGCCAAATTGATAAATAAGATAAAGTTGCCGTCCTCTTACAGGAAGGTATGTCCACGGAGAGGTCTGTAGTTCTAATCAACGTGAACGAGAACAGCAGTGGTCTGTACAAGTGTGAGGTTATGGCAGAGGGACCAGCTTTCAAAACAGCAGTCATGTCCAAGAACATGTCCGTAGTCAGTGAGTGAAACGTCTTACGAGGATTTTTTGAGTCTTTCCATCAAACTTTTTGCTAAGATCCTCCTACTTTTTCAACAAGACTTTTGAATCAAATAAGAAAAAAAAAAGTCTGGTGGAAAGATTTAAAAAAGCCTGTGTGTGTACGGCCCTTTACACGAATCGTTATGTTCAAGAACGTGTCAGCAGTTAGTGAGTGAAATGTCTTACGAGACTCGTCATGTCTGAGAACATGTCTGTAGTCAGACACGGTCCAAACCACTGTCAAGGGATATAACATCGATACAATTTGGTCTTTACTGCATGCATCTAATTGTTAGGTAACTTATGGTATTTACACTGTACATTCAAGAAAAAGAGTCCCATGACCATTTTTCTCAATTCACAAATTGTATAATTAAAAAAAAACGAAACGTTACTAATATTTGTAATTGTGGACATTATGGATTCAGTCTGATATCTGAAGATAAATTTAAAAGATATTACAGATTACCAAAATTGAAAACTTATTGTGAAATTACTATTATCACAGTGACTCTTTTTTCTGATAGTACACACTGAAGGATATGATAATAATATGATTTCGAGGTGAATTATCAATAATTTCAAGTCAATAAGAATCTATTGAACTCAGGGATTTCAAATGAACTCAAGATAATTAATTCAAAAACATTTATCTAATAAATTTTATGTTAATGATATATACTTCTTAACCACATGTTCATAATTTTCAGTTCCACCTAAGTACGTGACCCTGTCAGATGTTTCTCAACATCATTACCGTCCTGGACAGTTAGTGAACATCAGCTGTACGGCAATGGAGTCTAAACCAAAGTCTATTCTTACTTGGAGAATAAACGGCAACCCAGTGAGCTTGTTTGTAGTACATATCCATTGAATAAATTAATAAAAAACTAGTTATCTTTGTCTATGTTAGAAACATGATACAGTAGAACTCCTCTATAGTGAATGAGTTAGGATGTCGCCTGAATAGTCAAAATTCTTTCTTTAGTATGACATAAAATGGACATTTGTTTTCTAAAACTGACTTCAGTTTATCACATACTAAATAAAATCTGGTAACTATTCAGGTTACATCCTAACTCATTCACTATAGAGGAGTCCTACTGTAATATCATTGAATTAGGAAAAAATAACTTATTATTGTTATTAACATTTTTCATCAGATTTCTATAGTGAAATCGATACAATTTCTTAATAAAGCACAATTATCTACTTCTTCTAAATTCTTGAAATAGGTACAACTTTCCTTAAATAAAAAAGTTTTTATTTCAGGTAAACAAGATGCTGATCACCAATGCCCCAGACATTTCTTCCAATTCCACTGGTAGAATAACTAGCTTCTCCACTTTGGTACTGAAGGCCCCTAGTTACTTCAAAGATGGCGAGGCTCGTATAGCGTGCATTGCCCGCATTAATGGCTACAGGATGGACATGAAGACCATGAGAGTAAGGCTAAACACTAGTCCTAGTGCTGCCTACAATATTCTCAGCTCGGGAAATCTAGGTAAGAACTAGGGTTATATAAATGGTTTCAGGAAGGATACCCACAGAAAAAATGCCCGAATAGAAAAAAATCCCATAGGTACATATAAAAGTCCACGAGGAAACAATTTCACAGTAAATTTGAAACTTGAATTATATAATTTGTTACAGATATACGATATATGGTCATTATACAGTATAACTCCTTTATAATCGTGCGCGGACAAAATGCCTACGGACAAAATGCCTACGGACAAAATGCCTAACGGACAAAACGCCTAACGGACAAAATGCCTAAAATGCATTTATACTTTTTTCAAATATTGAAGTTGTGGACCAAAATTTAAAATAAGTTAGACCAAATGGAAACAAAGAGTTTTGTGTCAGAGAGAGTTTACTAAATCACTTTCACATTGAATATGAACATTTGTAACTCAGCGTGCATAGTGTAAACACTCTCTTATTTCATCTCACTGTGTTTGTGATTTATCACTAAAGTGTTTGCTCTATTCATCAAATCGCTCTAAGAAATTAATCTGCCTACATTTTGCCATTTTTATTGGATATCTATAATCATCTTCTTTTATTTTCATTTTTTTAAAGAAATCTTTAATCATCTTATTCTATTTTCATTTTTTTAAATATTGTTTATTCTATAAGATAGCTATAACCATCTTCAATCTATAGTGATATTTATAGTTGCTTTTGAAGTTCCAAAGCAAGTTAAGTAATTACAATGTTTATAGAAGTTAGTACTGACATGCAATTAACTACTCTGCTTATGAAAAATGCCACCGATATTAGTTTTATTCAACTACCTTTATAGTATTAAAAGTTCCGATGGAAAAAAATCTGAATTCTTTATGAGATGTAACTGGGACGTAGTATACATTTTTTTCTTATGTTTTACAGAAATTTAAAAAAATATTATTTGATGTTCAATTATGATAAGTTATATTACAGTATAATGTATTCTGTTCTTTATTTACCAATACTCAATCCATTACAGATATCACTTCGATGTTTTTTATTCTGCCCTTTTATTTAAATATGAAGTTAATTCTTTTTTCACTTGGCAACATTCTTTTACGTCATTATTTTACAATTTCCATTTTCTTTATTCATATATTTTGTTCATTAGGCATTCTGTCCTTTAGGCATTTTGTCCGTTAGGCATTCTGTCCGTTACGCATTTTGTCTGTAGGCATTTTGTCCGTAGGCATTCTGTCCTAGTACCTTTATAATGTACTCCTGTATATTAAGCTACCCTGATTAATAAATTCTGAGTAATGAACTACTCTGGGTAGTGGACATATTTAATTTAGTCTGTGATAAAAAGGCTGTCAGTTATTCATGTATTATTATATAGTAAATTAGCTGTAGTTCATTAAAGAGGAGTTCTACCAGTACAATTCCTCTACAACGAAGTCCTGTATGGCGTACCATCTTAAGCCATCCTAAAACGGAACCCTAATTTAAAGTAGTATATTTCAATAAATATTGAAGTTACATGTTTCTTTCTAATATCATTTTGTTTGTTGAACCCTTCTATATCCACATTTACATTTTCAAGAAGTTTTATTCATTTTTGTGAAAGTTATAACGATTTTATTGATGGGTGGTGAAAATGACTGAGGTACCTACTCTTGTTAATATTTAAATTTGTGTCTTCCTTTTTGTACTTAATCACATTTCTCCATATTGTCACTATTTTATAAAAGGTGTATTTATTTTAATGCTTTTAAAACCTGGAAAGAACTACGTTTTATTAATAAGGTTTTTGTAAAATAGTGATATTCTTGAAGTTTGAACTTACTCCATTTTCCGTTTTCTGATCATTTGCACAAAGCCATTTTCACCACCCATTAATAAAATAGGTATAACATTCACATAAATAAATAAATTCTCAAAATTCAAAGAGAATGGAGAACGGTTCAACAAACAAAATGATATCAGAAAGAAATAGACACCTCAAATAGTTGTAGAAATATACTAACTTAACACGTTCCTGCGATGTGACCCACCGGTGGGTCACATTGGTTTTTTTTAGATTAGAAGATCGAAGCTTTTTCTCTTCAACTAATATTTCTTTTAAAGGTGTATATTCATATCCTAAAGAAGGATATATTGTACATAAAATAAGAAGAAGTATAATATTATAAATTAAGATTTTTCTGTCCAAATCAAACTGAAATTATGACCGTTAAAGCTGTCGCAGGAAATGTGTTGAATTTGGGTTCCATTGTTTTTGTGACAACCTGTATAGGATCTTTAAATTGTTGTAAAGTTCATTAACGAATTATTTTTTTCAGGTACTACAGTCCCTTGTCGCCACTCACAGATATTTCTATCACTTCTCTCTCTTCTATACCCCCTCATTAGCTGAAAAAGAACCCCCCCCCCCTCCCTTTCAAATAACTTTTAGGACATCCCTAGCAACTTCTGCAGAAATGACATAAAATGTTTTAATTAATATGAAAAAGATAGAAAATTGGTAAGAAGTTATAAACAACTAATATGATTTTTGTTGAAATATTTTTAATTTTACATTCTTTTACGAATGATTTATATTGGCAATATTCTTTTTCTTTTAAACACGAATTCTTTTTAAATTTTATAATAAAAGCATAGTTCAGCAGCATAATACT
The DNA here is from genome assembly GCA_947561585.1 of Caprella mutica. NCBI lineage: Eukaryota > Metazoa > Arthropoda > Malacostraca > Amphipoda > Caprellidae > Caprella > Caprella mutica. The sequence goes on from CANNZV010002527.1 coordinate 108,461, forward strand.
AACTGGAACCCCTATTTGCAGATACCATATTTAAACTTTTGCCCTTATATTATTAGTTTATATTAGGGCCCTGTCACACCAGCGTTTTTGGAGCGTTTTCTACGCTCTAAAAATGTCGCGTAACATGGATACATATGATATAGGTTTAACAATGATTTCATCAGAGTCAAAAACGCTGTGAAAATGCTGTGAAAAAACGCTCGTGTGACATTACCTATAAGTTTACCTCGTTGTTGTATTTGTGCTTCCAATAAAATGCCTAAGTGTTGTTCAAAGAAATTGTTAACAATGCGCTCATTAATTTCAACACCGTCATAATTCAAATAGAACGAATTTTTGGTTACGTACCCCATTTATCTCAAAAAATACGAATCTAGGGTAAGTTCCGAATTATCGGTCAGTACTACATCTTCGGATATATGAGAAAAACAATATAAAAATTATTAGATAGCACTGTGTATAATAATAACAATTTTTATATTGTTTTTTCTTATATGTCCGAAGATGTAGTACTGACCGTTAATTCGTTACTTATTTTACCTAAAAAAAATTCATTTTACTCAAAACATGATTTTACGATTAATTTATATATACGTCCAGTGAAAATAACCATTTTTGAGATATGCTGTTATTGAAATTAAAGAGCAAATTATTTAATGTTGCACAACAATATTGTTAACAATGTGGTTCTGCTGCGAAATTGTTAACAATGTTAGCTGTTGTTATAATTGTTATATATCAGATCACGCTTATTACCATAGTCATAATAATGTTAATTAATATCCACTAATTTTAAATATCTTAGTAATTATATCTGTAAAAATATAACAAGTGTATGAAATAAAAATGAATCACATGCAAATAATACAATAAAACAGAAAAAATACCGGGAAATATTACAGAATATAAATTTTATCAAATTCTAAAATTATATAATTAAACCCTAGAGATAAATTTACAGTGGGGCCATAGAAGAGGGGAACTCCAATCAATCCATAACTCCGCCATAAATTAATTTCTGTGGCCCTCCACAACTACCTAACAATATATCATATAATCACTAACAATATATTATATTATTATATATTATATACAGGGTGGGTCAAAAAAAAAAGTGGAACCCAACTTTGATTTGATATATCTCAGAAACTATAAACGTTATGATTTTTCTAAAATTACCATTGTGTTTGTTTACTATATTTACATAAATAGTGAGAGATTCAAAATTATTTATATTTCAATATTGATGCAATAGTGATAATAGTAAACGGTTTCAAAAGCATGCTTGCGCACAAACAGAAAAATTACAAAAAAAATCTTTTTAACAAAAATACGTAACACAACAATCCTTCACACTATATCATTAACAAATCATTATTAAATAGATATTAAATCTTAATTTCTACACATGCCCTCCATTTCTTGACATAATTCAATCCTTGTTCTCATTGCTGCCATAACTCTTTTAATTAATGCAGAATTTTCTTAGAGAAAATTCACTTCACTTGTGATTCTCTCATTCAAGTCGTCTGAGTTCACAGGCGTAGTTGAGTACTCTTTACTCTTCAATGTCCAAATAAGAAAAATCACCTGGTGTCATGTCCAGTGATCCTGGGTTCCATTCATTTGCATAGATTAGTGCAATAATGCGATTGTTGAACACATCCATTAGCAAACGTCGCACAGCGATAGTTATGGCAGCAACGAGAATATGGATTGAATTAGATAATTCGGGAAGAAATGGAGGACATGCGGAGGGAGTCGGTAGATAGTTAGGATAAATATAGTTTAAATATATATTTTATAATGGGTTGTTAATGATATGTTATAAATATGAAGGATTATCGTGTTTTTCTGTAATTAAAAACAATCTTCGTAACTCTATGTTTGTGCGCAAGCATACTTTTGACACCATTTACTATAATCACTATTGCATCAATATTGAAGGTTGAATAGTTTTGAATTTCTCACCATTTATGTAAAAAAAGTAGACGAACACAATGGTGATACTAGAAAAATCATAACATTAGTAGTTTCTGAGATATATTAATTCAAAGTTTGGTTCCGCTTTTTTTACCCACCCTGTATAGTAACTGTGAAAGGAAGATATATTAATTAATACATGCTTGTAAAGAACCTTACCTTTTTTAAAAAAACATAAATTTCCATAAAGAAAACGATTAATAATCTGTATTGGAATTTCTAACAACTGAAAATACAATAACTAACGCGGGTAATCAAAGAGCCAATCAGGACACCGGTAGAGACAGTCTAATGTGACGTAACAGAACCCTCCACCATTCACAGACCAGATTTCAGTGACGTCATCATCAATGGATTTGTTTAGTTAATTAATGTATTGAAACTACACTTCTCTTTTTTCACAACTTATATTTTTATTGGAATAATGTATCTCTTCTTGCATTAGACAATCACAATTAAATTATACATAAGAATCTAATTATAAAGTAAAGTTATATTAACGCAAACGTTTGGGAAAGGTCCTAAAAATGTTGTCATAGTTATGAAATTATTGAATAAGCAACATTAACCTAATTAACAATAGGAGAGAATACTAATTGAATAATGGAGATTATATTCTATACTGTAGATCTATTATTCATACATGGCAGATGAACGCTATAGTTATAAAAACCTAGTATAAACAGTGTAATTATTTGTTAATTGCACATCTAATTTTCCTTGTCGACTCATACAGAAAAACTCCTCTATAATGAAATCCTGGAAGGAAGTAGCCTCTATAGTAAAAAAAATTTCTTTAGTCTGCCATAAAATGCCTATTAGTTTTCTTTCTCAACTGGATTTCATTATAGAGCAGTTGTACTCTACATGTAATTCCAATGCATTTATTAAATACTTATTTGGTCTCTGTATTTTCACCTATAAAATGAGAATAGTATTAAAATGATTTTGGTTAAATAATTGTTCTTATTTGTCCGAGTAAAATTATTAAATTTTAATCGCGTGCTTGCTATTAGTTTTTTTTTTATGTGATTCAATGTTATTTATTGCAGATATTTATTTACCTCCTTTTTTCTCGGGGTCCAATGAAAATGTACTGAAGAAATCAGGTCTTCCGGTCATTTCAGATCTACTCATAACCTCCTTGCCAATTTTGTAATCGAAAATTAAAACAGTCCGCATGTTTCCAGTCCGTGTCCTTTGGATGGATGGTTGGATTTAGTTCAAGATGTGAGCATAAATTTTGCTATAAATCTATAGAATCAAATATAAAGACAGTCCAGCTGCTAAAATCATGAAATTATAAGTACGGTTATTAATAAAAACATGTAAATTTTCAACATATTAAAATATATTTTATGAATTAAGAAATCTCTTTACAATTTCTGAACAATTTCTTTGATTTTTAAACTAAGTAATCAATTATTGACTATTTTATTGCTCACGTTACAATGTCTCCATATTCTTTGCTTAACTCAATCGCTTTGTCCCCATCAAATATGGGCATTCCTCCTATGAACGGAACTTCAAAAGGATCTGCAAAAATGTGATAATTGTTAAATATTGATTTATATATATGTACCTATAGATAAAAATTGAAATTGTAGTTATGAGGAAATAGGAAATGAGTTAATCTATTAAAGAATGTATTTGGTGGAGTAATATTCCCCAAATCACTTGGCTATGTTAGCACCTGTCTTGTTGTGGTTTTATTAATAAAATAATTCCCATATTCCCTCTCTCTGAAGTAAACCGAATAACAAAATTGCACTCGCATAGCTTCTCAACGGACTAAACGCTTATTGAACAGTTGAAGACTGTACAAGCACATCATGGGATGATGGTCTGTATTTACGACAAATTCAACACCGAATACAAGAGGATGTAAATTCTTGACAGACCACCGAATGGCTGCTAATTCTTTCTCAATGGTACTGTAATTACACTCTGTCGGGTTGTTGGCTATTGAGGCATAGGTAAATCATATGAAGTTTAGAATTCTGCACCTGTGTTAGGCAAGAACCTATTCCAATGTCTGAGGCGTCAGTATATTAGGGTGGGTCAAAAAATAGGGGTTTCCAAAAAACTTCAGAATCTTCATATGGAAAGGTTTTAATACGTGTTATGCAAGAACATTTCATGCCAATTTCCCGGATTTCTGGATATTTTTGAGTTGACTCGATAAATTTTAAATTAAAGAAATATTATTTTCCCATTAATTGAGAAAAAATCAAATTAATCTTGTAATAAGAAAGAGATACGTTATAAAAAGAACATGACATGCCAAATTGCATATTTGAAAAATGCTCCGAACATTTTTCTATTGTAAAATATGTTACTATTTTAATATTTTTCCCAAATTTAGTGTCTAGACTCTAGACTAGGGTAATCATGTTTTATATATTATCTGAGAGAATTAATATAACTCTCAGGGTGACTTTTTGAACGGTATTTGATTCATATTATAAAATCAGTTTGGGATATTTTCGTATTGAATTTTTTTGGATTAACTCTGTTATTAGTAATTAACTAATAACCCATGCAATTCGCTTTGTCAACCTTTTTAAGTTTACATAGTGTCCAAAATTTTAAAGCAACAGACTTCCCTAATTATAGAGCAGGTGAATGTAACGTTTATTTGACAAGACGTTTCGTCGACAAATTTTCGTAAAAGGGATATTAACACACTCTAATGTTACAAAACATGTACTTAATGAAATAATGATGAAGCGATCAAATTACAGAATAGAATAATGGTAAAGAGGAAAACAGTTAAATAAATGTCAGTCGTTTTTCTACTTTAATTTTAAATCAAAACTACTCCATAATGAAAAAATATTTTTAAGCAATATAATAATTTTGGGTCGAGTTACGTTTGTGATTTTTAAAATTTAAAAGAATTTCCTCTCAAAATTGACGTCAGATTTTCAGTCGGTGAATGCCCACTGTTCAACTACTGCGAGTGTTCGGCAATTGAATGCTAATCCTAGATTAAACGGCAAGATTAAAAAAAACCTCGCAGTTGAATGTTTATCGATATATTTGGTTATTGTTTTTATAAAAAAAGTGATTCTTTGAAACCATTGGTTGGCTTTAAAATCGAAAAAGTTAGAGTTATCAAACGGTGTCTCATTATCGAATCTTGATCATGTAAGAAAAAAATATTAAAAATCCTCTCCAGGCTCCAAGAAAAATTTGAATTTATTTCATAATATTTAGAACTAATTTCTAATTATTAATATTCTCAAAGTACTCTAAAACACACATTCATCCGAGCCAACATGGCAAGATTTTAATAGGCAGTTGTGACACGAGGCTACCTATAGACAAAAATTTAAATTTAAGAATGCTCTCTGTGTGTGGATTTAGTCCTTTAGTTTCAATGATTTCATTATCAGGTATGAATTATTTTCTTATGTTTCGTCTTGATTATACAATTTTTCAGGTGACCAGACAATTCTGACCAATGATTTTATGAGGAAAATCTACCGGTTAGCATCATTTTGAGTTAGACATTACAGTGTAAACAGTGAGCAAACTAGCATCCCAAGTCTACGGAGGTATTCAAGTCCTAGTCAACGCTACGGGTATTTTCAATCCAGTCCATTCTACGGAGGCACTCCCAGTTACGGCTGATCCTAGCTTACGGACGTTGATCACCCTCTCGCGCTCTGTCATCACATGACAGAAGCTGAAAATTGCGCAAGTCCCAAATTGGTCGGCTGGTAAAGCAATAATTTTACAGATTCAATATTAGAAAACGCTTTTGTTGTTTTCTCTAATTATCAGGGAGGGTATGAATTTTCAGGCTATAAGAAGCAGTTGCGCTATTTAAATGGTGTAAAATTTCTGTCAGGTATACCTATTTTTTGGTCTTAATAATCTCCCACCTCATTCCTCGATTATCAGTGCCACTTAAGACACCCTCGGCATTTTCAATCTGTTGAACTAATGTTCTATTTGCTATCTTCATCAACTTGCTCATCTATTGACTTTCCACTTCCAACGAATGTTTGAAAGCTTTCATCGCAACGCGCTCAAATCGAAGACAGAAAATCATTCTAGTTCCCCCGGTAACCATCTTGAGGTTTACAAACACTTCTCGTGCGATGTCACGATTATTTATTTTCTGTGAGTTGCACCACTGAATAAGTTTAAGTTTTAATTGATGGTACTACATACTTAGCACCTTCCATCACATATGTGCAAATGCAAAAAGAGATGATCCTCTCAAAAATTTATCTTAAAGAGTCTCCATTTCTTCCTGAAAACCATCATAATGTGTTAGAGAAATATTACCCATAGGATATCAGGATCTAGATGCTTCGAACTTTGTGCGAGTTATTATTTCTTTCCTCATACTAAATCGCTTAAAGGAACATGAGTTCGTTGTATCCACGATTTTTTATATGCCACACTTAAAGTAATAATATATTATTATATTTAATATATGTATATTAATTTAGTAAATTGCATATAATCTAATCAAAGAAACTAGTAAATGATCATCAATATATGTAGTTCGCAACATGCTTAGCTATATCACTATAGCTCAGCAACTAAAGTGAAACTGATTCACAATTATGCAGCTCTATATTTACCTGTGATCTAGAGCCCGGAACTGATGGAAAGATAAAAATAATAAATGTGAGTTTAATTAATTAATTAATTCAATTTTGGGTAATACAAACCACTTCATTTCTGAATTTGCATAATCGTATATTTATTTTGTACTAGTGAGTTACCTGTCAAGAATGACGGACTATAATTTTTTGATTTCTTTTGAAATTATCAGATTTAAAAAAAAAATAATTTTATTGTTATTTTTTTTAAATATCCGGATTTTTATTATCCAGATTAATTATTTAAATGAATTCAGATTTCAGTCATAAAAATTTCTTTCGGTTTTTAGTATTTTGGATATCCGGATTTCTTTTATCTGGATTTTTTTCTTGACAACTATTTAGTCAATGTTAAAGCGTGACATATTTTTTTTAACCAATCGACAGACATATAGACAGTGAAACACTGCATTAGTATATAGGGTGATAATTCGTGCCACTAAAAATAACCACCGAATAAACATTTTTATTATAATAGAACGTTGAAATATATATTTCTATAATTAAAACAATGGAATGAAACTACTTTGTATTCTTTTTACTTATTATTTATTGATATCTCAAAAAATATATCTGTTCAGGCAGCACACAAGTCTAAAGTATAGTATATTAATACGAATTGCATTTTTACATATTCCAAAAATATATTAATATATACTTATGAAAAATTATATTTGTGCAAATAAATATAACTACTTCTGAAGAATTGGAATATAAATAATATAATTATATTAGTAATACCAAGGAATTAAAAAAAAAACCACAGGATTCAGTGCATCAAACCTTAATTTATTTGAAGCTAATGAATATTTTAAAAACAATCACATCTTTGTATATGGAATGTTATTATTAATCGATGTCTAACCCCTGGAACGACAAACCGGTTCGTTTTAGAATACTGATACATAATTTATAAACGAATTGACTTAGTTGCTGAAACTCCGTGTTTTTTATTGTATATGACGTATTAATTCATCGCATACTAAATATTGCACATATTTTTTCTATATAGTTTTATATTATTTTGGAAAAAGTGGGACTCTGGAGACCGGAATTTACGTCTCACTGGTGACATCGATCACTTATAGTAATATAAGCTATTTTTTGTTCGAATCAAATTTGATGCAACAGCGCATGTACTACATCCGAGCTCAACTTTCATCATGATAATAAAATGTTATATAACTAAATAAAATCCAAATATGTTGCATTATTTTAATTCATTTCACATGAATACGTCTTAGACTATAGAAATCCCGGATTTCCAGCAACTCGAGTCAAATTTTAAAAGTAAAAATTCATATTTTCTCTCGAACAAGCCTCTCAGGCACTCTGCATGGTCCATTGGTCATTCCCGGCCCCAGGGTGAATAATTATATCTCCAGTCAAAGAAAAGTGTATCCGTATTGATTTTTTGACAGTTCACTAATTTCTCATTTTCCAAAGATGAATTTTACTAATTGTAATGTTTGTAGATAAAATATAATTTGTTTGAATACACGACTACAATTTGTAAATTTTTCAGATTATAGAAAATTAAAAAACTGTGATTTGTGAAATCACCATCATGCAGAGTCTCTTTACTTTGATAGTAAATGTATTAGTGAAAAATCAGAAGAAAATTAGATGATCAAAATTACCACATTGATTAATTCTACCTATCTATTTTCTAATATGAGTTGCGTTCATTCAACTTTCCTTGGTTTGTAGATGAGAGTTTTGTCGAAAGGTAATCTCAATCCTAACTGATTCTCGAATTTCATCTCGTATTCAACTCCTTCTGGTACCAAAATATCGAAATTTTGAGCCATTGATGCAGTGAACAAGAAGAGTTCCATCCGAGCGAGAAGTTCACCAAGGCACTGTCGGCGACCTTAATTTCGATAGAAAAAATAAAAAAAAAAATTTAGGATTCACATTTCATTTAAAAGATGGTAAAACATTTTGATCATAACGAATTTTATATTCTTCAGAATTGCATTATTTCTTTGGATGTCATATCAACGATTTAACCATTATAAATTTTATTCAAGCTTACCTTGTCCAAAGGCGAAGAAACCCTCTTTGGGTGCTCTGAATTTTCCATCTTCATCCAAAAACCTTTCTGGCATGAATTTTTCAGGTTCTTTCCAGTATCTTGGGTCATGGTGACAGCTGTAGTTTACCACAGCTATCAATGTATCCTATAATGGTTTATATATTATTTCTGTTAAACAGAAAACTAATATAAATATATTACAGAGTTAGAACTTTAAAGAGTTATATTAACCTTGGGTATGAAATATCCCTCAATGGTCGTATCTTGTAGGGCTGTTCGCTGTACGTTCATGATGACCATGGATGAGTACCTCAAAGCTTCATTGACAAATGCCTCTACATATGGTAAACTAGAATGGAAATTTTGTGGTTTGCAATGTTAATACCAAATCTTATATTTTGTATTGATGAAATTGAGTGATCAAATTGTTTACTTCGGTTTGTCTTCTACTGATACCATTCTGCTTCTGGGAACATTTTCGTCAATTTGATCTTTTAGTTTCTTCGTCTGTTCGGGACAAGCAGCAAGAAGGAAAGCCATCCATTTCAACATGTTGTTGACAGTGTCCGACCCAGCACCGAACAAATCATTGATGATTTGCATTAAGGCTGTAGATAGAATATTATTGTCATCATCCTTTTTCATTTAATGTGTTGATTTACAAACGATGAACCAAATACCTCCTCTCGAGCAGAATTCGTTATTTCCTTCTTCTGTTTTTTCCTTCATTTCCTTCATGTATTCGTCAATGAAGTCGCGAGGATTGTCCAAATCATCCTCATGTTCATTCAGAGTAGTCTAAAAAGAATGGTTTATTGTTAGACTTCTAATAATGTACATGATAATTATTATCTTATACATCTGAAAAATATACATACTTCGACGACATTTGTTATTTCAGCTATGAACTCTTGTAGTAGGTAATCTTTGAACACGTCCCTCATAATGAACTTAGGAAGATAGTCTTTCATGTTCGGGAAGAAGAATGGAAGCATCATGTAGATTGGCTGATTTTGAAAGCCTTTGGTAAGTTGATATATTCTGTCAATCTCTTTACTGCCATATTCATAACGACGACCTGTAAGCCAAAAATTGTGGTCAGTACCCACTAGAATCAACAACTAGTTGTGTAGGTCGTCAACTAAATATGAACCCACTTGAAACCATCTGCCAAATAATGTTCAGAGCACATGTTCGAAAGGAGTCTGGGAAAGGTATAGGTTTCTCATTGTGTTTCTTCAGATCATCCACTAATGCCTGGGCTTCAATGTGAATAGCTTCTTCCAGTTGACTCTTCCCCATTCCAAGATTTCTCAAGTTACGAAGAGAGAATCTTCTGTCGTGTTGCCAGTTTGGACCTTCAGTTCCCAGTAGTCCTGAGGTTAAGAAGCGAATTTTATCTCAATAAAGTATATCAAATTACAATTTTACTTTTCGATTGATTACAACTTATTAATAATTTTCAAACGAAGATATAATTGGTTGATATTTGCTCTATATATTTAAGTTCAAATCTGTAACATTTTGTTAGGTAAAACAACTAAAAAACCGAATTACAAGAATATGTTTACCATATTTTCTGAAAATATTGGAGGTAAATTCGCAGTCTTGAAAACTACATAAGACAGAACAAGCCGTATAAATATATATGTAACTCAATAAATCAAATACATTTTGTATCACCTCCTTTTTTCTCCGGGTCCAATGAAAATGTCCTGAAGAAAGAAGGTCTTCCGGTCATGTCAGCTCTACCCATCACCTCCTTGCCAATTTTGTAATCGAAAATATAAACAGTCCGCATGTTTCCAGTCCGTGCTCTTTGGATTGAAGTTTGAATTTAGTTAAAGACGTGATCATATCTTATTCTGAATAAGCTACATCAACTTTATAAAATTAAGAAATTATAGTTATTGATATTATGTAATCATATAAGAAAATTTTCAAAAAATTTAAAATTATTTTAAGCATTTCAGAAATCTAAACAATTTCTGAATAATTTATTTTCGAGATTCATTTATTATCATAATCAATATTGACTAATTTATTACTTACGTTACGATGTCTCCATAATTTTTCCATAACTCATTCGCCTTGTCCCCATCAAATATGGGTGCTCCTCCTATGAACGGAATTTCAACAGGACCTGCAAAAATGTGATACTCGTTAAATATTGATTTCTTTATTTGTATCTCTGGGGTAAATTTTGTTTTTCGAAATTGAAGGTGAGTGAAAATAAGATTCCAATTTCTCATATATCTTACGTTTGTTAAAATATTGTTGGAAGTATTTTACGGAGTAATTCACCTCAAATTTTCTAACAGTTTAGCGTCTGTATTGTTATATTTCTTATGCATGTACTGTACTATTTAGCAGTCGATAATTAGTTGTTATTTATTATGATTTTAACAAATTTGTTATTTGTTATTTGGATTATTTGATATGATCACATGTAGAATCCGCAATCCCAGTCTATTTTGGGGTTTGGATTGTACAAGAGTGATATCTTGGGGTTTGGATTGTACACGAGTGATATCTTGAGGTTTGGATTGTACAAGAGTGATATCTTGGGGTTTGGATTGTACAAGAGTGATATCTTGGGGTTTGGATTGTACACGAGTGATATCTTGGGGTTTGGATTGTACACGAGTGATATCTTGGGGTTTGGATTGTACACGAGTGATATCTTGGGGTTTGGATTGTACAAGAGTGATATCTTGTGGTTTGGATTGTACACGAGTGATATCTTGGGGTTTGGATTGTACAAGTGTGATATCTTGGGGTTTGGATTGTACAAGAGTGATATCTTGGGGTTTGGATTGTACAAGAGTGATATCTTGGGGTGATGATATTGAAGAGTGAACTTATCGTGTGGATTTTAGAAGTGATCCGATTATTCTAGTAGTGAGAAGCTTTGACATGTTGCACCGTGTGACTTAGGCCCTTTTGGGTTGTTTCAATGAGTGTGTAAGTAGAGTAACTTTGTTGCATGCCTAAGGTGAAGTAGTTTGTGAGTATACGGTGGACTTACGTTGGTTTACTTTGGAAGTAACCAAAGGAGTATTTATTTGCTCTATGCAGCAATCAATGCGCACCTTATATTTTAGTGATGTATAGTAGTAATAACCAGGTGTGCATTGGGGCGGCTGTAGGGGTGAGGCCGTGTAAGAGCTCTGGGAACTCGCAACTAGGTTGCATATTTAGTGCCAGTTAAGGCTGGCAAACCAATGACGTCATATTGGAATCACTGCTGAGCCAATGGAGCTGGCAACTATAGGTCTCTCTTTCAAATAGTTAACATTTCGATAAAATTTCCATGTCATATTAAATTTTCATCTAATTTTCTAATGTAAGCAGAATCACCCATTTTATTATTGTATTTATTGGCAGGTCGCCATAATTGTAAAATTATATTTACATATAGTTAAGCAAAATTTACTCACCAGGTGGCATGTTTTTAGGTTTTCTGTCTTTGATGATGAAGTAGGCTGCCAGAAGCACGAAAAGAAGAAACAACTCCAGCCACATGATTGATAAGTGGTTTCAAACTTATACTGTTGTAAATCTATAATATAATACCATGTAAATCAATTATTTAACCTGTAGATGTCAATTTCATCTGATTTTAAAGTAGTTTTTATAAAATATCATTAGCAATAAGAAACAATGAACATCAAGAGTATAACAATTTGTACCTAAGTTGATGTTTTATTTTAAACATCAACTAGCCAGTCTGTTTTTATTTCAAAAAAAAGGTTAAGGAATATTTAGTAATTTAGTAAAAATCTTGTTGCCTTAATTAGGCATCTTTTAAGGTCTTTTATTTACAGAAAATTCTATATGTACTATTTCTACTGTATTGAATCTATTCAGAACTTTGTATAAGCTTGCATAAATATAAACAAAACAAAAATTACTTATTGAGCAGATGAAATAAAATCCGGAAAATTTAATTATAAAATACAGAAAATTTTATCAACAAAATCCCGAAAATAAAAATAGAATATATCCATTACAAGTTTTACCGGGTAAAACACCCAAGAAATATTGATAACCGAATATCAGATTACTGAATAAAATGATAAATCTGGATTCAAAAAAATCCGAATAACAAAAATCCGATATTTTTTGTTAAAAAATTGAATTTTTAAATATCTGAATTATATTTTTGAAATATATGGATAATTTGAAAAAAAAAATAGATTCCGTCTTTTTGACTGGTGAGTCACTATTATTGAACTGTTGGTTTAGAACAGTTACAATGTAATGATTGTCATTTTTTAGATAACTTATCATAGATTCATCTAATCTGTAAATCGCTATATAGTTGTGACATTCATTTATTTTAACTAAATTTGAATTAATAACAAAATTATTCCAATTTACAGACATTTTTTAGTTAAATACCAATACATCAAAATGAAAACAAGTAAGTTTTTTATTAATAAAAATTAAATAACATCATTCTTATTTTTTCTTACATGATATCTCGGAACTTACCCTGCACAAATTTGACCAGCAAAAATCAAAAGGATGCTAATCCAGTACCACCAAATTAGTACTGACAATGTTATCAATCTGAACACTGGTGAACAGACTGAACTCTGAAGTAAAGTTAACGATAAGATAGCAGTAAACAACTACACCCACTGCTACACTGAGACTAAACAACAAGTACCTTTATTGATCACCAGCGCCATCTAGTGATGGGAAAAGAACATTGCAATGCATAAAGACAAGTTAAATCAGCCGGCATGTTATTTTCTAAAATTTCTAATTAAATATTATAAATAATTTATATCTAAAAAACATTTATACATATATTTTAAGTAATATATGGTATGTAATAGTTATGCCTTGGATACAGGTGTCCTGTTTTTCTCATATAATTATCACTGTATACCTACATCATGTTCAAGGTTACTAGTACAGAGACGTTTTTTCCTTTTATAGTTAAAAGCCTTTTCCATACAGAAAGAAATCAGCCGGTACATCATTTTCTTAAATTTCCTTTTGAATTAATAACTATTTTATATAAAGTTATGTAAAAGTAATACCTTGAGCAAGGCTCTCCTATTTCAATTCGTTACATCATCTCTATGGTTACTGGTGCAGAGACGCTCTTTCCTTTTATGGACAGAAAAAGATGAACCTTATAGATGAGTCATGAACCTATCTCTAATGCATATAAAATAAGTACTAAGAGAGAAAAGAGTCGCAAATCACAGAAAAGAAAAAATCACAGAACAGATCACAATGCTTGACAAATCACTTGGTACAGAGACGCTTTTTCCTTTTTTGGTTAAAGAAATTAGCCAGCATATCATTTTCTTATATTTCCTTTTATATTTATTACCAATTTATATAAGTTATGTAAAAGTGATACACCTTGTACAAGGTTTTCCTATTTCTATTCTCTTGGTAATTACCACTGTTGTTACATCATCTCCAAGGTAACTTGGTACAGAGCCGATCTTTTCTTTATGGACAAATAGAAGATGAACATTATAGATGAGTCATAGTTTCATTACAGAAAGAACCTATAGTGATAAGTTACTAGATAGAATATTATAAGTATTAGCAATTAGTAGAGATAAACCATATGACTATTCTCTGATTCATTTCAAATATGTACTATCTGAGAAAATAGTCACAAATCTCAGTTTTCTAACTTCCTATTATTTTAAAATCTTACAAATTTAGCATTAACGACCAATTTTAAATACTAACAGAGTACAATTAATAGTTTCTTTTTAGAAATTAAAATTTGTAAACTGTAAAATAATCATCACATATACACTTTTTCACAGTTCGTTGGTAGCATTGAGCTAATATGCAGTTGAAAAAAGCTTGACTCGGGACCAGGAAAATATTGCCACGGTTTAGCTTTTCTTGGAATTAATCGTTAGAAATGGAACGAATTTTGTGAATCTAAAACACAAAAAAATCAAGTACTATAAATATATTTTTCTAAATTGGAATGATATAGGTAGGTATTTATTTTTAATTTAATTAAGAATTTTTAGTAGGTTTAGTATTTAATTACTATATAAATTCAATGCAAGCTATATAGTATATAGGGAGGTTAAACCTATTTACTGATTACATTACCATCCTAATTAATGACAATGGTAACGAGATGAGGTTATCTATTTATTTATTTATCTATTTATGTAATGAGATTTATCCAATTTTCCATACTATACTATTTCAGTATAATATTTATAATACCATGGAAAATTACACCGCATTATACTGGATTTCATTTACAGTAAGTATGATGCTAATTAAATAAAAGTATAAAACTGGTTTAATAAAAGTGTATTTTTTCACTGTATTTATAAATACATAACTTTGAGTATAATACATTTCACACTATCTAACTTCACCGAGGGATACGCACCCCCAACAGGCACGCTAACCTAACACTGCACAATGTACATTTAACATCTCATGGCGTTGTTCCACTGACTCTATGATAAAAAAGCTCGAAATGGAGGAATTTCACTCTGAGTGTATTTAGCGCTGGTGTTCTTGGTAGAGTTTCCGTAGTGAATTTTATCGTCAGCGCTAGATTAGAAAAGAAACGATCATCGATTTAAGTTGATCCTCCATCTACGAAAACCGATAATTTATCTACAACAATATATGATTCGACGAAAACCCAATCGTAATTCATCAGAAATTTGAAACACTTATATTCTATTTTTTTACGACCATTCCTTCGACGATAATGTCTGAAGTTAATAATAACAATTATTTTCCCCTGAAATCGACAATAATAGAGTATCTGACGATTGTAATTTTAATGACCGGATCGAGAAAGATAAATTAGGCCAGAAGATGGTGGATAATCAGATAACTAGTAGCAGAGAGTGAGAAATGAGAATTCTCTGTGTTTAAGTCAGTCTACATCTACCATCTACTTAGAATGCCTTGTAGGTAAGGTTACTATTTTTGACGAATTTCAATAAAGGACACCTTTGACAGAAATTTCAACACTGTGAAACAAATTTTAAATTAATTGACTGTTGAAAACTAAATATGGAAAAAAAACTCAACGCCGGGAACGCTACGAGACATGGAGATTGGAGACATTACTCCACAATGATAATATGACTCAATTTATCAGTTAATCAATGATGACTCATTTATTATAATGTGGACAGTCATGCCATGATAGACATTATAGCATATGTGCATAGAAACAGTGTAACGTCTAAATTAATTAACATTGTGAAACATCCCCGTACTAATTGTTCTGTATACCTGTAGTTGTGAAATGTACAGACCGGACTGTTATTTGAACTTAATGCTTTTGTGTGAAAGAAACCAGTAACATTTTAGATTTCCCTTCTGCATGCTCCAGTGATGTGGTCTAGAAAAGTCGTTTGGCAGTGATATGTCAGTATTACTTTATGAGAGTTAGAAAATCTTTTTCAAAACATGTTACACAGAATGCATTTGGCAATGGTAATTAAACCCCTGCAGTTCTACTTAAGCTAAATGTTTCTCGGTGGTAAACTTGGATATAATAAGCTTTAATATTTTCGTATTTCTTAACAGTTTTACAAGATATTGTTTCTTCTCAGTCATAAATTTAATTAATAGGACATGAGATATTGATAAAAGTTAATTGA
Organism: Caprella mutica; assembly: GCA_947561585.1. Lineage (NCBI taxonomy): Eukaryota > Metazoa > Arthropoda > Malacostraca > Amphipoda > Caprellidae > Caprella > Caprella mutica. The sequence continues at coordinate 124,741 of CANNZV010002527.1, forward strand.
GAATTGGAGAGTTCCTATTTGTTGAGGGTAGAACTGAAGACTGCCCTCAGGTGGGTTGAGGACCAATATGAATTGGAGAAATGAGAGCAGTGGTATCTTACGATTGGATATGGGTGGAGTTTGGTGAAGAATCTTCCAAGTACATAAGCGGTGGATTAAAATGATAGCGACTTGTTTTAAATATATCTCGCTGTCTGTCACTCATATTCTGCTCACGAGAAAATCATAATAGACCTCCGGATCTTAATAGGCCTCCGGCAGGGTGATACCTTCTCTCACCCCAGCCTTAGGCCCCATCGCAAGACTATGTCGATGGAGATATCCATCCAACCTAATGGTGGATATCTCCATCGACATAGTAGAAGATAAGATGAGGGAACCAGCAACAGAAGCAGATTGCAGAATAGCTTTTGGTGTTGCAGAGCAGTCGAACAATGAGTAGTAGAAGTCTCCAGTCAGTACCGTCACCTTAGAATTGTGATAAAAACATGTTCCTCATCAAAGTCAATTATCAAAGATCCAGTGGAAGGCTAATTCGGTACAGACACTCTAGTGCTGTTATTGTGAAGAGTTTCATAAAGTGCCTACTACTCCCCCGTCCTATATGTAAACCCCCTTGTCCTTATTAGAAACACACAACCTACAAAATTTGACCCATGACACAAGTTATACTCCTACCTAGATAGATTATTGATTAATTGAATTATTATAAATATTATTACTATTATTGAGCCTTTGTCTGATTAATTATTTATTTAGAGTACACATAATTTAATTTTTTGGTACTATATTCAATTTAATGCCAATTAATGAAGAGAAGAATTAATTATTTATTTGACATGTAACGTAAACAGTAAATTAAATAAATTGACTTTCGTCACCGGACTAACAGTAACCCAAGTAAATACATGACCGCTCGGAAGTAATTAATTACCACGGTACCATGTAAGTAAAAGGAACTTGATTGTTGAAATTACTGGAAATATTTAGAATAATATGAATTACTTAACTAAAATTAAAGAAATGAACTGAAGAAGCCCCGGGAACCAACACAATCAAACAGTATTTACTCAACAAATCAGCAGTAGGATGTCTTCTACACACGGTGGGGTGCAACGCATACTCAAATTTCGTCACTGGTAAGAAATCAACTTAACTTGATCAACATATGAGTTGTCATCCCGGACAGCCAACGATACCAATCCAAGACAGAATTTAAAATCCTTTGTAACAATGTATGCTTTGTTTGTACTTTTTATTTAAATATTTTGCTTCTCTTATTGCAAAAGCGATGCTAGAAATAAAGGACAATTAGCGTCCATTCTAACTTCAATATAGGAAAAATGACAGAAGAGCTAATTAAAGGACTGTCCTTTGAAATAATTGACAGTTGGCAACTCCACTGGTAGGATAAGTTACGATTTATAAAACAGTTTAACATTTTCGATCAAGTAAGGAAAAATAGATAATAAATAGTATTTTAATTTAATTTTAATTGATATCCATGATATCTGCAGGTGAAAAAGGGGACGTGTTCTTGTAAGAGTTACTGACTAAATTCAATACTATACATTTTCATATCTTATTGGATTGATAGTGAATAAAAGTGCAACAAATTTTAATAAATCAAATGAAAATACCTGTATTTTGTAATTCATGCTCTTAAGAAAATATAGGTATGATTAATCATTTTTTGGCAATATAATAGCAGAATAAAAAAAAGAGTTGATGATTATTGGAAGTAAGAAATAGTAACGACATTATAGCAATTGAATTATGTTGCTAAACATCCTATAAATAAGAATGAATTATCAGAGGAACAATTAATTTCCTTATAGATCCTAATATCAACTTAAATTAAAAATATGCAATCTGAGACCGAATCGAATTCACTTTTTTGCCTTTTTATTGATTCGTATCAACCTCCCCCTTAATTATGAATTAAAGCAGACCATCATTAGGATATTGAAATGTTTTTGGAATGAATAATATTTATTAACGTATATTAGATATACCAATAGTAGGATAATCAATAAGTGTCTGTAATAACTAATACTAAAATGCTAAATAACTGACCACCTTCGCAATGTCTAATTTCACTTCACTTCTCTTGTTTTGTAGATGAGAGTTTTGTCGAAAGGTACTCTCAATCCTAACTTGTTGTCGAATTTCATCTCGTATTCAACTCCTTCTGGTACCAAAATATCGAAGTTTTGAGCAATTGAGGCGGTGAACAAGAAGAGTTCCATCCGAGCGAGAAGTTCTCCGGGACACTGTCGGCGACCTAATAAGGGAAAATTGAAATAAATTAATTCTTTGAATATCTATGAGTGTAACTTTATAGTTTGAATGTACTAAATTTTAAACTTCAAAATATTCGAATACATTTGATGTTTTCGAGAATTTTTATTTATATTAAATAAGTTGTATTGTGTATAGTAATATCTAGAATTTTGGTAATATTAGACTCTCCTTGAATTATTGATTTAATTTTTCTTTTCTGTACCTTGTCCAAAGCCAAAGAATCCCTCCTTAGGTGCCATGAATTTTCCATCCTCATCTAAAAATCTTTCAGGCATAAATTTTTCAGGTTCTTTCCAATATTTCGTGTCATTATGACAGCAGTAATTGACAACAACGACCATCATATCCTGGAAGGACTATAATAGTTAAAAAAGGATCACAGAAATGATATAATGTCCATTAACATAGTGTGTCAAATTAAACCTTGGGGATGAAATAGCCACCGATGGTCGTATCCTGCAGAGCTGATCGTTGTACATTCATGATTATCAGGGATGAGTACCTCAAAGCTTCATTGATGAATGCTTCTACATACGGTAAACTGAAGCAAAATTTTGATTAATTTGAACAATTATGTAGAAAAAAATTAAAAATCCATACTACAGGTATAATTAATTGATACTACTGATATATAGTTGTTTACTTTGGTTTGTCATCCAGTGATACCATTCTGCTTCTTGGAACATTTTCATCAATTTGATCCCTTAGTTTCTTCGTCTGTTCGGGACAGGTTGCGAAAAGGAAAGCCGTCCACTTCAACATGTTGAAAACAGTATCCGACCCAGCATCGAATAAATCGCTAATGATTTGCTTCAAAGCTTAAAACAATATAATATTTAGTGACATATAAACATTAATTTATGACAAGCTATCCATACGAGAAAAAGTTACTGAATTTTAATTATTACCTCCTTCGGAGCAGAATTCATTATTTCCTTCTTCTGTTCTTTCCTTCATTTCTTTTTTGTATTCATCAATGAAGTCGCGAGGATTTTCCAAATCATCTTCATGCTCTTCCAAAGTTTTCTAAAAATAAATATTTTAAGTTTCTCACCATAGGCCTGTTGTGAAGCTAAATTTGCATTATTGGCAAACCTAAACCTTACTTCTAATATTTTTTTTATTTCAACTAGAAGGTCTCTTATGAAGTTAGAGTTGAAGACTTTCTCCATGATGGATTGCGGAACAATTTTTTTCATCGAGGGAAAGAAGAGAGGCACAAAAGTGGAGACTGGTAAATTTTGCATGCGTTTGGTAAGTTCATAAATTTTATCGATATCCTTAGAATCGTACTCATAACGATGACCTGAAATAAGTTTAGTAGATTTGTACTTCTCAATATTGATCATAAGTCTCAATATGATGAATCACAAAACTTACTTGAAACCATCTGCCAAATAATGTTCAGAGCACATGTTCGAAAGGCGCTTGGAAAAGGTATAGGTTTCTCATTGTGTTTCTTCAGATCATCCACTAATGCCTGCGCTTCAATATGAATAGCTTCTTCCAGGTGACTCTTCCCCATTCCAAGATTTCTCAAGTTCCGAAGAGCGAATCTTCTGTCGTGTTGCCAGTGTTCGCCAGTTGCACTTACCAGACCTGAGTGATATCATATTTATTCAAATATTTCTTTAACCAACAGTTTAGAGAAAAGATAAGTTTATCGTGAATTCAGTATGTTCTCACCTCCTTTTTCGGACGGATCAATTGAAAAAAGCTTAAAAAATGACGGTCTTCCAGCCATTTCAGCTCTGGACATCACTTCCTTGCCAAGATTGTAATCGAAAACCATGACAGTCCGCATGCTACCAGTCCTAGTTCTGAGGATGGAAGATCAAATTTTTTAAACAAAGAACTTTTATGCTAAATTATTATTATAGTGATTGAATTCAAATGATATATAGATCAATGGTTGAACTCAAATGATGTAAGTATTTAATTTCAGATAAGATTTGATAAATACGATCGCAAGGGCTCAAACACACTACAAGCGGCGCGAGCTATAAACAGAACTGTAATTACGAGTTAGAATTGCATGGATAAAACCTCTGTGCAGTGGCTAGCTAAGAATGTGAATAAGATGGCTAAGTTATAAGGTGAATAAGATGGCCAAGGTAAAAGGTGAATGAGATGGATAAGTTATAAGGTGAATGAGATGGCTAAGTTATAAGGTGAATGAGATGGATAAGTTATAAGGTGAATGAGATGGCTCGCTAAGAAGGTGAATGAGATGGTTAGCTAAGAAGGTGAATGAGATGGCTAAGGTAGAAAGTAAATGGGATGGATTGATATGGTAACTTTTTAAAAAATGACTTGGAAAATGTTTAGAATGATTCAACACCTAGTTATGATTGTGACAGTTTGCTAAGGATTCCCATACTATGTTGTAAGGATTGGAACATACCCCAGGTTGGAGTTCTTCAGACCTCTGAAAACTCTCCAGTTGATCTTTCTAATCACCTCGTCACTCATCGTTGAGTAATAATCGAAGGAATCGCTGCATGCTAAACGTACCTTTAATGTTGTTTGGTATTCGTATGCAGAGACGCATGGCTGTTCACACTGCGAGCGGAGCGGGGCTGCAAATAAACAATAATATTTATTACGCTCCGCTCCGCTTGTAGTGTGTACGTACCCTAACAATATCACTCACGTTACGATATCTCCATATTTACGACGTAGTTCCATTGCTTTTTCTCCATCGAATACTGGCATATTTCCTACAAATGGAATTTCAAATGGACCTGCAAAAAGTGTTAGATTGGTTAAATGCAAAATTTATATTTTAGAATTATTAGTAATTGGGTTGCATTTGAATTTCCAAAATTAAATTTGGTTGCTATTATTGGCTGGTCACTTCAGTTACACAATATTTCATCAGGAGCGAATCATGTACTCACCAGGTGGCATGTTTTTAGGCTTTCTGTCTTTTATGATTTTGTAGGCTGCTAGAAGCACGAGAAGAAGAAACAACTCCAGCCACATGATTGGTAAGTTATACTACAAAGTTTGGTACTCTGAAAATAGAAAATCTGCAACATTGTAATCATTAAATTAAAAAATCAATAGTACACTTTATAGTAAAGTAAAAAAAAATTTAACCATTAAATTTCTTTTAATATAGATTGAAGGTAAAAATCTACTTAAATCAAATTTATAGTTTCGATCTATTGCAATGAAGCACCCTGTATAGTAAACATTTTTTGTGTAATCAGCCATTAAATGACCATCAGTTTTCTATGCATCTCGTGACTCCACTATAATGAAGTAAGCTCTGTACAGTGACTTTGTTGTTGTTCATTATAGAGGAAATTTTACTGAGTTGACGATAAATTTTCACATGTGCGATCATAATTACCTATTTCATCATTAATTTTCACTATTCCAATCGTTTTATTAATGATTACAAACTATACGTATTTTCTCAAGGAATTTGGTGCAATCATTATTCAATGGGTCTAGGAAAAAATCCCCCGGAGGTAAAAATACCCCGAGGAAAATATCTCCCGAGGAAAAATAACCCAGGAAAAAATCCCCCCGGAAGAAATCCCCCGGAAAGCATCGACGAAGAAAGAATATCCTCAAGTCAAAAATAGAATATGCAATAAATATTTTCATCTATTTTTTCCCTAAAAATACCTACAAAAGAGGAACAAGACAATATCAGAAAGAGAAGCTTATACTTGTAGTGTCGAATTGATTGCAATAGACAAATATAAAGTTTTCTGACTGTAGCTAACTAATGTCACAAAATCTTAAAATTGTAAAATAGGTTGTACAAAACTGAAAGTTTAAAGTGTATTTTATGATCTTAATATAGCTTTATAAATGAACTATATTCCTCATATTTTTCTACAACGTTGCGCAGTCCAATCAAAAAATCTTGATATCTGCCATTCTTCAGAGGAGTGTTACCAGCACTAAGTTGCTCTCAGAAAAATTCTTGATATGATTGTCTTAATACAAAACTTGACGTAGAAGATTTACCATTTAAAATTAAATTAAAGTCAACTATACATTTAGTGATTGTGATATTTAATTAACCATTTATACACGTAACATAATATATATTATATATACACAGTAAAAGAAACTAGTTAAATGTTGAACTATAGAGTGATGGTAGATGATTAAAACTAGCGATATACATGAATAACTATCAATAGACAAATAAGGCACAGAAATATTCAAACGATGTTCTTCATATGTATTACCACTAAAATAAACGATGCAACAATAAATTGATTTTAACTAAACAAGTACTGAACATAAACAAAATTCCGTATATTACTGTATGCAAAATTTATCCTATTTAAGTATTACCTCTTTTTTTCTTCTACAATCTTACGAGTCTACAGCTACAGTGACTATACACCCCATAAATTTGATGTTTCTTATTAGGCATTTAGCTTGAAACTGATGGTCAAGAATTAAAACTAGGGATATATAACTATCAATAGAGAATTAGGGCACAAATATGTTTTCTGGGGGGATTTTATCCGGGGGATATTTTCCGGGGGATTATTTCCGGATATCTTATTCAATATATATATTCAATATCACGAGTCTTTCACTGCCATCTCTTGCACAGCAACATTAATCATCAGAATACCTTTGTAATGAAGCTGCAACTGATAAGATAACGCTTATCGTAAACTGTTAAGGCTTATCATTTTATGATTTGCTTTGTTATAGTGCTATAAAGTAATTCATCATGATTATAATACAATTGGAATTATTTTCAATTTATCCTCAACATATTCAAATGAATAGTTTTTCTAAAATTATCAGTATATATATGATGATAATATATAATTATTACAAACTAAACTATATTCAAAAATATGTTCGTGTTGTATTTGGATATATATGTATATTCCGCGCTATTTGTTGATTAAAACAATCTCGAGAATGCGCTGCAACTTTTTAGGATAATTGAAAATGCGCGACAATCTCGAGAGTGTGTAAGACAGGTAAAGAGTATGAAGCAGGACCAACAGTGATGGAGTAGATAATCAATTATTTATGCATTTAATTGGTCCATTTCATCAAAATATGATAGTTAAAGCTATACATAATAACTTGGTAATCTATTGGTAATCAAGCTTGAGTTAGTTACTTTAAGAAAAATGGAAGAAAACTTTTTTGAAAATTTAACTGAGATGTCAACCATTCTACTAAACGTTCGGAATTAACCTCATTTGTTATAATCTAAAGTTATTGTCTTTTAAATTAAATGAAAAAGGTAGTCCATAAAATTACATCATAAACAATCGAGAATGGGCTGCGCGTTCTCGAGATTGTGCAAAATCGGCAAATTGCACGGAACATATATACTGTCATATAATATCACTCTATTATACTGCTACAGAGTGTAGCCTATATTTAGATGTATTTTAGAATCTGTCTGTCTCTTGGTTGGTTGCAAGAAAAATGTCACGCTATAACATCTAATTTACGAATGCATTCTAAAACCAAAATAACTGTACAGATAACAAAGATTAGGATAACAGAAAATTTCAGATAATAGAAAAAATCCAGGTGATAAAAAATTCGGGATACAAAAAATTCAGAGAACAAAAAATCGAAAAACAAAAAAATATATATATCCGGTATTACGAAATATTCCGAGATTACAACAAAATCAGAATTACAAAAAGATCCGGAATTTGAAAAAATTGAAATTTATGAATTCGAGATTTAAAAAAATTCGAAGTTTCACCAAAATCAAAGATTTCAAAAAATATCCGGGTATACAAAAAATCTGAGATCACTTAATATCCGAGATTTATAAAATCAGTATTACAAAAATCCAAAATTCGAAAAATAAGCGGATTTTTTTGTATAAAAAATCCTGAACATGTTATTTGAAAAATCCGAATAAACAAAAATATTTATAGTCAATAAATTTTAGCGGGTAAACACAATAAAGAAATTTTGATAACTGAAATCTGGATTACAGGAAAATAACAAATCCAGATAAAAAAAAATCCGAATATTTAAAAAAAAATCTGGATAATTTTAAAAAAACTAAAATTTACAATTCGTCATTTTTGATGGGTAACAAATTAGTCAACATATAGTCATATATCAACTCATTTCAATGTTATTATGGACTAAGCAGCAGGGTAAGTTCTGAATTATCAAACAGTTCCACATTTTCGATCAAATGAGAAAATATAATTAATATGACATTTTAACTGATACTTTAATTGGTTTCCATGATACCTGCTTATTTTAATAACCAATTAAAAAGATGAGTTAAAATATTAAATTATAAATAATATTCAATATTATCGAAAATGTGGAACTGACCGATAACTCGGAACTTATCCTAAATATACACTTTGTGACCTTGCATAAATATATAACATACTATAATTTATCAAAATAAAATCACATGTTCGGGTAATCATTATTTTACAATCACATTATTATTTCCATGTAGTAATTACTACTCTTAAATCTATATTAATTTCTTTACTTTTAGGAATTAAACAGTCATGTTATTTAAGGAATTATTTAGAATAGCACAATAGAAATGATAGAACAGGAAAAAACCTTAATGGAGTACCTCATCGTAAACAACCTCTCATGGGTACGACCGATAGCAACTAACGTACACCGGTGATTCTATTGACCTTGCTAAAGATAAACAATAGTAGAAAACTATATAATAATATCAAAACTGCTAAAGAATATTTCTTTATTTAAAATGATAAAACTGCTAAAGAACATTGACAATACAGTAGATGTGATATAGTGGTTTGTGTGCGTGACGTCATCAAGATGATGCTCTAAAATAGAGGTTTGGTAGTTTCATAGCTGATTTAATGTATTACATTTTTTATATAATTAAGATAAATTTATTGTTTGTATACTTTACAAACTTCAGTAGTCTTGAATTTAGAATTTTGGCGTGATGACGTCACGTTCAAAACCAATTTGGATGTCAGTATTGGGTTTCCTTTTTTAACGGTCCGAAAAGAAGAAAAGACCATAACATTATTATTCTACTTAAGTATCAATATAATCACATTTTAATTTTTTCTATTTCCAATATTCTAAAATAATAAACTCGGTTGAGAATTGACATTTAATAATTCATATTTTTATTAACGAAAAATATATGTGAACATTAGATAATTCTGTGTTATTCCGGTAACTTGGTGAGGTATACAAAATAAATTCTTCACGATATTAATAATTCGGTGTTTTACAGCTTTATTTATTATAAACAGTGGACTCCCGCAATACAAAGTTAATCCATCCCGTCATATGGCGGGCAATACAAACCTATGGTGATTATAACTAATCCTAATCAAAGCGGCCAATAGCATATCGGTACCTTAGTGACACCGTGACGCCGACCAATAGCAGAACAGCATCTCGTGACGTTTGCGCGTATAGTGAGAAGGTGACTCGCACAGTCATACGCACGCATGCCGTAAGGCGGGGAAAATGCTGTAACAAGGGGAATAACACTTCGTCACGTGAAAAACGAAATCTAGGGACGCATGCCGTAAGCCGGAGATCCACGGTACAACACGATCAAATCAGCCCAGTCATAAAATTTAGTTACAGTTACTAGAAGGTAAGTTACGAAATATCCTACTGAATGATGCTTGCAGGTATTTAAAATAATGATTATCAGTTAAGTATGCAAAGATAGATAAAAATACCTTCCTTTATTTTTGAGACTTCTCTTGAAAACAAAATTTTCAAAATGTGGCTCTAAGGCCCTTCCTTCACCGAACGCGTCGTATATTAGACAATACAATATACATTGTCAGATACATACCGTATAGTTTTTGTACATATCTATTTGTTTATATTGAAAATATATTTAAACTTACGAAATTAGCAACATTAGATTTTAATCATATGTGTTATGATATGAAAAATAATGAATTGTGACTATAAAAGAATAAAAAGTTCTATAAAAGTCAATCAACTGAGTTGCGATTCTTTCGCCCAATTTAAAACTAAGTTTTAATTATACAATAACCGTGCTATTATTCAAACTGTTATCCTTCATGCAAGTGAATGATACAAGGGGAGATAAAAGAAAATGCATTATTTTTATTAGGCTTGTATAAAACTAAAACTAAACTATGTTATCAAATGAATTTGAGAATTAACATAGAATCCAATCTGTTTCTGAACATGTCATAATTGATCTAAAAAGTAATTAAACTAATACTGTAACACATATAGTATATAACTTTATTGGTATATAACTTTATAAGAGATCTAATCTAAGACAAAATGCATACCAACAGAAAGATATAAATGAAATCTTTTACTAATTACAAGAATTTTGTGTATATGCATATATTCACTTGATATTTATATAAAATTAAAAACAATGTTTTAATCAATGTCTAATTTCACTTCACTTCTCTTGTTTTGTAGATGAGAGTTTTGTCGAAAGGTACTCTCAATCCTAACTTGTTCTCAAATTTCATTTCGTATTCAACTCCTTCTGGTACCAAAATATCGAAATTTTGAGCAATTGAGGCGGTGAACAAGAAGAGTTCCATCCGTGCGAGAAGTTCACCAAGGCACTGTCGGCGACCTTTTGTAGGTAGAATTGGTTCATAAATATGAAAATTATTGCATTTTATTTAGTGTTACCTAATTTGGCTAAATTAAGGAAAGGGATATATTTAATTTCTAGTAATCTAGTTGATTAATCCAAATATTTCTAACAAGCTTTACAAAAGGAATATTTTTCCTGTTAGTTATTCCATTCTTAGTATGTTTAAATTTAAAAAAATAAGTATTTATGTTTGATAAGTGTCCGCTAAAGTCTAAACTATTATTGTATTTTGAAATGAATTAATTACCTTGTCCAAAGGCAAAGAATCCTTCCTTAGGTGCTCTGAATTTTCCATCATCATCCAAGAACCTTTCTGGCATGAATTTTTCAGGCTCATTCCAATATTTCGGGTCGTGGTGGCAGGTGTAATTCGCAACAACTACCAACATATCCTGACAAGATGAAAATTAAGTAAAATGGTTTAATGAAATAATTTATATTTACAATCATAGTCTGAGACTAAAATAAACCTTGGGTATGAAATATCCCTCGATGGTCGTATCTTGTAGAGCTGTTCGCTGTACGTTCATGATGATCATGGATGAGTACCTCAAAGCTTCATTGACAAATGCCTCGACATAAGGTACACTGTAGTTGAAATTTATTTAAATGGAATTTTACTGTGAAGTCTAATATTTTGTACTGTTAAATAGGTATATATATTTTTAATTACTTGGATTTGTCTTCCAGTGATACCATTCTGCTTCTAGGAACATTTTCATCAATTTGATTCCTTAGTTTTTTCGCTTGTTCGGGACAGGTAGCGAGAAGAAAAGCCATCCACTTCAACATGTTGTTAACGGTGTCCGACCCAGCACCGAACAAATCGCTGATGATTTGCATTAAACCTTAAAGCATTTTATTATTAAAGATATTTTTGGAGATTCATATTAGAATAAAACAACATGTTCAATATAGCTACCTCCTTTGGTACAGAATTTGTTATTTCCTTCATCAGCTCTTTCCTTCATTTCTTTTTTGTATTCGTCGATGAAGTCACGTGGATTCTCCAAATCATCCTCATGATCTTGTAAAGACTTCTGCAGAAAATTATTTCATTTTCTAAATTACAATCATGCTATCATTATGTGTTAGTAAAACATCACAAATATAAACTGAAACCATACTTCTAAAGCTTTCTTTATTTCTGCTAAGAATTCTTTCATGAAATTATCCTTGAAAACTCCATCCATGATAATTTTTGGGAAATATTTGCCCATCGAAGGAAAGAAGAAAGGTATCAAAGTATACATAGGCTGGTTTTGGAATCGTTTCGTAAGTTCATAAATTTTATCGATGTCCTCAGAACCATACTCATAGCGGTGACCTGAAAAAGATACGTTTTGATTTTAAGTTTATTTATCAGCTATAATTCTCAAGAAATATTAAGCTAATCTCTACTGACTTGAAACCATCTGCCAAATAATGTTTAGAGCACACGTTCGAAAGGAGTCTGGAAAAGGTATAGGTTTCTCTTTGTGTTTCTTCAGATCATCCACTAATGCCTGCGCTTCAATATGAATAGCTTCTTCCAGGTGACTCTTCCCCATTCCAAGATTCCTCAAGTTACGAAGAGAGAATCTTCTGTCGTGTTGCCAGTGTTCGCTAGTTGATCCTAACAAACCTGTGTGTGACCATTCACATGTAATTAAAACCCATTCAGTGGTATCTTATAAAATGACCATGTGCTGGTACTTCTGAACGTTCAAAATGAAATTTATAATTGTTGTTTCAAACCCTACTGTAAAATAACAAATCAATTATAATTTTGGGTTTTTGAACATAACAGAGAATAAAATTGAGCATACTAGATTAGGAGTGTCCAGTGGGTCAACCTATCTGGGAAGGTTGCCAATTTCTAATAGTATCACAGTATCAGGCACCAATGACTGACCAAGGATATGTACGACTGCCGTTTCTCACCTGGTGGATGTGCATAGTCATATGCTGGTTTTTATGGTAGGTAAATTTGGGCTATAGCAACTCGAGAGATTGTCAATTGAAACCATTGCCAACGCCCTATGTACCATTCATACATATTTTGAATGATGTTGCCAGATATTGTTGCTGTTGGGAGAGGTCTACCAGACCATTTATTGACTACTCCCAAATTTGAGCAACAAGATCAGCTCAAAAAGGTTACCACTTGTAACTCATTGCTAAATCTCCAGCATAACCCTACATATCATTGAAAATCACTGTCAGACATTTTCAGTGGTGGGGTGCCTCTGACTGATACACTAAAATTGACCATGCTCAAAATCGATACTATGGTTATTCTGAAGAGCTTGTAACACGTATGAAGTGGCAGCTTACGAGCTGATCTAGCACAAATTCAACTACCAGGAAAAATTTGCCAATGGCCACACCCAACAGGTGAAACTCGGTTGGTGCCAAATACTACGATACAGCCGATACTATTAGAATTAGTAATTTTCCCAGTTTGGTTGACCCCTCGGACATCTGGTTTATACCTCCTTCTACTTCCGGATCAATTGAAAACGTTCTGAAGAAATCAGGTCTTCCAGCCATCTCAGCTCTGGACATTACTTCCTTGCCAAGATTGTAATCGAAAATCAAAACAGATCTCATGTTACCAGTCCGAACACTGAAGAGGAACAAGAAGATCGTTCATAAATGAATGAATTTATATTAGTTTTCTATAGATTTTTTAAACAGTTAACAATATTTCATACGTTACGATGTCTCCATAATTTTGACGCAATTTCGCTAATGGTTCCCAGTGAAGTATCGGCATACCTCCTATGAACGGGATTTCTATCGGACCTGTAGAAATGGGATATTTGTTAGTTAAATATTTCAGTTGAAATATTTAATTCATTTATTCATGAATATAAAATTTCGTTACCATGATAATAATTAGTTACTATAAAATGTATTGTATTTCATATTTTATTGTAACCTTCGTCTTACTTGTAGGTTGGTCGCTTTCACTGCAAAATTTTGGATCTGGATGCAAAATTTACTCACCAGGTGGCATGTTTTTAGGTTTTCTGTCTTTGATGATGAAGAAGGCTGCCAGAAGCACGAGAAGAAGAAACAACTCCACCCACATGATTGATGAGTTATACAAAAAGCTTTTGGTAATCTAAAATTTTAAATATACAGGGTGGCACAGAAGTTCTGAGACAAACAAAATATATCAGACAAAACATTCAAATAGGTAAAACAAAATGAAAAATGTTTATGATATTTTATAGATTACACTGAGAATACATGTAAAGAACTTCATTAAATTAAACCTTTCACTTATTCGAATGACGGCCTCCAATCTGTGGGAGTTGCTTCAACCGCTGCATGCAACTCATCCATTGGCAGTTTTGCCCATTTTAATTTGAGTTTTCACTTGACAATTTAGTTTTTATTATACAGTTGCATGATATCTGCACACATTCTTCTCCAATGCTTACCACACGCAGAATTCTATCGTATTAAATCAGATGCGAACTTTCCTGCTCGGTGAAATTCTTCTATTGCAACTTCGACTCTCCACTGAAAGGGCCATTAACTTCTTAAAAATAAGAGATGACACTGATTTTAGGTTAAACATTATATTCAACACTATTGATGTATGCAAGAAATTTGCTCGCATTAGTTATATAAGTATCTTAATTTATAATGAAATAAATTGTGTAGCAGAACTTTTGGCTCACCCTGTATATTCTGCAAAATACTAAGATTCAATCGTTCGTCATCATAACTCAATTTAGTTTTCAAGAAGAAACATGCTACAGGTAAAATTCAATGTGAAGTATTGTTTCGTTTTTTTTTTTCTGTAATTTTAGTGTAATTTAACATTTTACTTTAAATAAGTCTTTCGGTAAATTTGTCTTTCGGCGAGCCCGTTTTCGATAAATTTTGGTTTCGGCAAATTCGTATTCGGAGAATCCAGCTCGACGAATTAGTTTTCGGAGAATTTGGTTTCGGCAAATTCTTTTTCGGCCAATCCGTCGGATACCGTCATATCTATAAGCGTGTTAATTATTGAACGCAGATTTTGTCGAAAACTATCGTTTGTTATAAAAATTGTTCAAATAGAATTGGAAAAATTAGGTTCATTCTAAAAAACATTTGATGGAAAATTTTACATTTCGAAAAAGAAACTTTATTGATTGTATTGCTTGTAAATATTTAAATGAATGGCTTGTATACACTGCAACAAAATTGGACAAAACTTCAAATAAATAAATGACGATTACTTTGAAACAGTCAACATACATGACCTTTATGTAGTTTATTGTGTCCGCTAGATTGTGACACTGCACTCTTAATGATAGTTTAATGACCTTGAAAGGGGGGGGGGGGGGCACGTATCCCGATAGACATATATATGGTATTCGAATTCAAAATAAATTAAATGTAGGTATTAAAGCACAGTCAGCATTAAGGGGTTAATTTGGTTTGAAAATGCGCAGGGCATTCTCGAGATGGAGCAAATCGGCAGATTGCACGTAACATGTATATTACGAATATGATTTACGTTCCACCAAATTCCTAAGTGACTCTACCACATACATACTAGGTGCAAGTCCCCTGTACACTCTATGTGATAATTCCAAACATAAACACAGCTCTGAGACGTATAAACAGTCTTCTTATACCTAACTATTCACAGAGGTACATGTTAGACATACTGAGTCTACTAAATGTACTCACAGCGACTAAATTCAGACTAGATATGCTTCCTTTTATGCAACCAAAGTGAACAGATTGAAGAATGATACAGTGCCACATTGTGAGTGGGAGACCTTATCTAATTGGTTGTACAGCGCCACCTGCTGGTGAGAACTATCAACTGTATGTATACTTCTATCTATGTTACCATTGTCATACTTTATCTAAATATGTATAAGCTAACAAACTACAAATTATTGTATTTAATAATAATTATACTTCATGAAAGATGTAATTTTCTATCATTTTTTTTATACTTAGTACAGTTAGAAACCGCACAGTCATTCTGTACAGTCAGGGCTATGATAAAAATAATAAACAATGGTTATTATCTCAACCATCTCCATGTACTGGGGTGTGTTCCGAGTTATCAGACTGTTACACATCTTCGATCATGTAAGGAAAAATGATATAATAATTATATTATTATTTACATATGAACGAAAAAGTGGTAGTGTCCGATAACTCGAAACTTACCATATGAAATATAAATTAAATTTATATTAGACATGAAATTTATATTCTAATATTTTTCTGGTACTCTCTTTCGATGTGAAATGGAATGCGTTATTTAAATTAGAATTGAACATATAATCAATTAATTACCAATGCTGTTATATTTCTATTTATAATCTGTGTTTAGTTGCAGTGACTCTTTTCTCTGATAAAGATACATATCAGATAAGATGTTATTGTAACGTTGCTATGTAATAATTATTACTTTTCATAACTGCAAGTAATATATTATATTACTTGCAGTTATATTAAATACAACCTAACAATTAAAACTTCTTAATTCTCTTCGAACATTGAAATATAATTCATTTTCTTCAATTGTATGATTTTAAAAAGATTGAGCACTTTATTCTTGGAATTTAAAATATTCATATTGTTACAAAGTACTACGAGAGCTCTACAACTAAACTCTGATGTTTGTTATTTTTTGTTGGGGAGCACAATGACACACAGTACGCTTATCAGTTAGATTGAAAATTAGCATATGGAAGGGTACATGATATAGTAACTTACATGATACAATAGGCTACATGATACAATCACTAGTTACTGTATCATGGGTAGGCTAAGTTCTGAATAATCGAACGGTATCACATTCTCGATCATATAAGAAAAAAAATATATTGATTATTAACTATTATTTTAATCAACATAGCAACGTTGCATTAATATCTTATCTGATATGTAGTTTTATCAGAGAAAAGAGTCACTGCAACTCAACACAGCTTAAACAATTAGCTTTGCTAATTAATAGATTATTTGTTCTATTCCAATTTAAATCCAGCCATTCATTTCATATCGAACAGAACAAG
>CANNZV010002528.1:0-94778 GCA_947561585.1 Caprella mutica
AGGTGCTATATATTATACGGTTTACAGAGTGTATAGAGGCATGTCCATGGCAGAACAGGTGCCTGATATTATACGGTTTACACAGTGTATAGAGGCTATGTCCATGGCAGAACAGGTGCTGATATTATACGGTTTACAAGGTGTAGGTAAGGTATAGAGGCTATGTCCATGTCAGAACTGGTGCTGATATTATACGGTTTACAAGGTGTATAGAGCCTATGCCTATGACAGAACCTAGATCCTAGCTATGTATATACCATGGTGTTACCTACCTATCTTAGGCTATCTAATCTCAATTCTCAGGCATTATGTTATTAGGTTAGGTGATTCTCACATACTTAATAAATAAATAATATCAATTTTCTTACCTTGATTCATATTAGTGACAATAAAAGTTAACGATATAAGCATTTAAAACATTATTTACTAATAACATGAATATTCAGCATCGTAGACAAATTTTCATACGAATAAAATGTTCTTAGAATGTTTGATCTATAAGATTACATTGTCATTATTTAGGAATTCACCAAAAATTCTTTGAATATAATTTATAGGTATATTGCGTTGTAGCTTACAATTTTTTTGACGAATTTAGATATTGTTTCAATCCACCAATAAAATACTGCATTTGAAAAAGGTTGAATTTGAGTCGTGTAAAAGTCTAACACGTAAATTATTTACCAAAGTATCAGAAAATTATGGAAATTATAGAACAATTTAAACTAAGCGACAAACTTGCTTCAACATTGATGACCTCTACGAAGAAATCGCACTAATTCAAGAAAATTATAGCATGATTCATAGTTCTGAACAGCAAGCGGCACACATTTCTAAAATAATTGAGCTATAAATGTGATATTTCAAAAATAGTTTCTGTCCCAGGAAATAAGGTTAATTTGAATGGATCTTAAGTGTAATAGAAACAAAATGGGTGAAATTGAAAAAAAGAGATGCTTTTCATATCCATGTATCTTTGGCTGTACTGACTATTTTTATTACTACCTAATATAAATACATATCGTTTCAATAGAATCAAGTATAGGTACGGATTACGCTTAGTATTTGTTTCTCAAATGATAATGTAGCGGTTGTTGTCATTTCGGACTCCCGGAGCGCTCTTTTAATAAAATTTAGTTCTGTTCTACTGTCTTTTCTCTGTTATCGAGCTCAGATCTAGGTATTAATAAAGTTAAATCGTAACAGTATATCCATAGAGGTGAAAATAGTTATTTACTTCTCAGATTACAATTTATAAAACCAATTACGTACCTAATTAAAAATAATGAACGACTTCAAATGGAAAACAGCAAATACATATTTACCTACCTTAGTTTGGATTAATACAACCCTCCATCAGGTGAGTTACCAACTAACTTTCTACCAATCTTAAACCTACTGGCACAGATTATTCTCATAACTGCTGACCAACTAAAACCTTTTAAGTATCGAGTCCTATTTAAAGGTATAATTCACTGATGATCAACTAAAAGTATGAAGACCTATTAATTCATTGACCGCTGACCAAATGAAAGGAGTCATTTTCTAAGGTACTTCCAATGCCTACAGGTACCGACTAATATAAAAAAGCCTGGTGTCGAAGTTCAAAAAGATATGACCCTGAGGTCGAAAAGGTCAGGAGATTATAGCTTTGGATATTTGGTCTATGGTCAGGACATTTCAAACTTGGTCAGAACTCAAGAGGTCAGTAAAATATACCAGTGGTAGGATTCAAGTAACAGATTCGCTAATTTACCTCAAGATTAGTATTAAATGTGGTTGATAATAAACAAGACCAATAATAATCATATTACAAAAAAATTCCATAATGATAATTAGGGTTGTGACATCATGCACTAAAAAACATGCCATAAAAGCAATGTACTTATGCTCTAAAAAGCATGGCGTATGCTCTGAAAATCATGCACCTATGTCTTGAAAGCATGCACTTATGCCTTGAGAGCATGCACTTAAGCTCTGAAACATGCTATTAAAATTTTATTGCATGCATTTTGTATTTACATTTAGGTTAGTCCTCTTTTCACCATTTTCTTTGCATGTACCTTGAAAAAAGTGTAGGTACATTGTTTGGTAGGACTATATAAAAATATTCAGATATTAAATATCTAAATTGTCTTTTGTTATGAAATATTTATAGGTATAGAAGTTTTGGAGTGGAAAATGTTGTATTAAAGGTCCCCTCCAAACAAATATTTTTATTGCCTTATTCAACGAGGCTAATGTTTTTTATCATTTTGCTGCAAACCGCATCGAATTTGGTAGCCCATTTTTAATTTTATATGCTTTTAAAAATTTATATAAACAAAACTCTACAAAACCTATATCTATAAACTCTACAAAACCTATATTTGCTCACATAGTACTAAAAAACTTTGAAAACAAATTATAAAATATATACTGAACCGAATTGTATGCGGTTTGCAGAATAATGATCGTAGACCTTAGTTCTATAATATTATGTTATAAACTCATTTTTTTTCCGGAGCCTGGAGAGGACCTTTAAATAAGTTATAAAACAATTATTCAGTTATTTTTAGAAATTTCCCAGTAACAGAGGGAAACTTTTAATTTATATTACCTCAGAAATGTATACTAAATAGTGAATTGGTTTAAGTAGTACCATAAACATGAAACCAAGTAAAACTCAAATAACAATTACATAACAGCAAAAAACAAATAACTTTATCTCAGTAGCATTGAATTTTAAGACTAGACAAATAAGTCTAGAAAAATATGCAGCAAAAGATTAAAAAAATGCATGCATAGCTATATCATGCTTTTAAGAATAAGTGCCCGAGGCATACATGCATTTAAGAATAAGTGCATGTGGCATACTTTAATGCCACGTCACAACGCTAATGATAATTAATTAGAAATATTAGATAGATGCTCCATTTAACCAGATAATTATGCACTCCTTCCACTCGAGAAAGGTAACACAGACTGCTCTGCTAACTTCTATATTTTTAGGTACAGGTTAGTTCCTTGGATCCCACCTCCAACTTTAGATTTTTGACAAAGTTCAGTAAATTATACCCTTGCTCAGGGCTTTGGATCTGTCCAGTAGATTATACCTACAAAAAGCGCATCCCAAACTGGTCCGTTCTGAACTACAGGTAGATTCACAACGAACACTTCTTGATTCGTGGAATTGTAGACTATTTTCACTGGTTATATATATTCTTTTTATTATCAAGGTAGTGTTACAGTGTAGTTTAATTTTTTCACCACTGCTCTAATCTAGTCTTTCTTATCATATTACTTTACAATGTGGAGTAGCCAACTTAAAAACAATGTTCTCACTTTTCCTTAATATTCTCTACATTTAATAGGTAGCTACTTCTATTATCACCTAATGAACTCATGATCTAACACGGCTAGTTAAACCATAGCCACCAAATCATCAATTAAATTAATACTGAAAGGCTTCTAAATTTTAATTTGAAAGATTAAATAAATTTGTAGCTGTTGGTATCTATCAAATATTATGACACTTTACACATGTTAATCACATGATATTGTGAATCTGATGTATAAAGGACTTGCACCAAAATATATAAAGTTTAAAACTAAACTGATAAATGTAATCATATTACAAGAGGATATTGAAAGAAGTGTTTTTTATTTAGCTATCATTATATTTGCCAGATATTGGAGGCTGGATGGATCTTCAGCTTGAGAAGTCTGAAAAAGAAAAAAAAGGAGTTAAATTTCTGTTTATAAACCATTTAGGTACAAGAATCTACTAGATTCCTCATAACTTCCTGTCAGTTAGAATATGAAAGAGCTACAAATATTTACTTTCATGCCATTTTAAATTAGTGGAAAGCAGAAAGCTATATAAACTAATAGTAAAAAAATTACAGTGTAGCTACTTACTCTTACAGGCTAATTTCATACCATCATGAATAAGGAAATGAGAATTTAATATTTAACTTTACATAACAACTATTAATTTACCAAACAGAAAATGGTAAAACACTTCTAGGATAACATTTTTTCTAAATTCAAAATTATTTTGAAATGCAATTCAGGAAAATGAAAACTATATTCTATTCCCAACAAAATATATGACTAACAGAGTCAATTGGCTAGTAGATTCTATATAATGCACATTAAGAAATTAATAAATTACATAAGAGCAAATACTTATAAATTCTAAATTGATATTTACATAACTGGTCAAGTTCACAACTTGACAGTAACATTTAACCACAAATGATACATAAATATAAGTTGAAGCATTCCAACACAAAGATGTACAAGTTTCACTTTAAATTTAGTTCAAATGAAACTGCACTCTTGATTGCATTATCTGAAATGCCTGTTTTACTTCTATCCTTGTTAATCAAAATGACGCTTCCAATGGAATTTAAAACACTTCATTATTTACTCACCCATTAGTCTACTTGGACCTTGCCCTCATCTTCCTCCTCTTACGCTTCAGCCTGCGCATACGCTTCTTACGCCACTGAAAGAAAATTTAAACATTTAGTTACATTTATTGTGAAATATTTATTAACAAATTATCTTGACCACAAGCTTGTAAACTAATATTATAAATCAGTTATTGCTTATAAGCCAAATGAGCAATATTCATATATTGCTCATTTTGCTGACTATGGTAGTACCATGTTTCACAGAGTAGGGTGGAGCAGCTTAATTTTAGCCTCCAACAACAGGAACAGTACAATATTATAGCTACAAATAATAATACACAAATTACAACATTTACTGCAATTAAGTAGCCAGTCTGCTAAGTGTGACCAATTGCTTACCATTCGGACATTTTACAAAGTCTAATTAAAAAATTTCTCAATTCCAAAATCCTAATTACATGTAAACAATTACTAATAATTAAAATGTCCAGATAAGCTTCAAATATTTTACAAATGGTGAGGATAGATAGGTAGTTTGGATATTAGATAGAAGCACATCATTGAGTTCCCTTTATAGATTATGGCTATTTTATTAGTGATTTAGCCTTAGGTAACAGTTCAAAAGTTTTTTTCCAACTTATTTCACCTCTCAACAGTCAGTCACCTTAGGCCTGCTGCCTGCCCAGCCACACTTTGAAACATGGTATGCCTGGACCAGTGTGCAGAATATTGGATATCTCTGAACAATTAAAATTTATTTATATATTTACATTAATTTTACTACGAACAGAATAAGAGATCTCTACAGAAGACTACCAGTTTCTGCAGGCTGCAACTATGCAAGTCTGTACTACTACTACCTAGTAGTATTTGTAGAAATTTTTTAATCAGTTCACACCTCACAGTAACAAGTAAAATGAATGTAAATATAGAGTTCAAATCAAAATGGTTTGCAGTTTGTGTAAGATATTCAAATATTTACCATATCATTGGAGTCTGAAAATTCAGCAGGGATGAACTTTCAGACTGTTGTCTTACCCTGTTATATAATATTACAGAAAAGTCACCAGTTTTATTAGAAAATGAACCTAGATCACTACATTTAACCATTTATCAAGTAGATATTAGGCTTAGTTGAGAATTTTACAGTATAAAACAATTCAAAACACCATTATGTTTCATATCTGATAATGTGAATCCTTTCAACTCCAGACTGTAATTCATAGTAAATTCCACCAACTTATCAGTGGATTTTCTCCTTTGAAAATAATATTCTAGCAAAGTCAATGGATTGTTAGCTATTTATTCCTAAGTTACAATTAATTTACAGAAGATAAATTGAGAAATGTTGATAGATCAGCCAAATTACTGGAATTTGTTAAAATGTTAGTGGATTTTATAACTTTTTGACGAAGTCAGTGGGATTTTGTGCACCAAATACAGACTGGTTACAACTATTTTATCAGCAATTAATTATATAATTTAAGTCAATTGGAGTTTTTAAAACTTGTTTCACCCCTCAAAAGTTGCCAATATATTGGCAACTTTGTGCATGCTTTGAAACACAAGCTTTGGCTTTGTGTGAAATCTGATTGGCTTAAGATCCACCAGCCTCTATAACATGGCTAGTGTGCCAGTCTGCAGAATATGGGAGATATTTGGGATTTTCTCTCCGAACAATTTTGAATTAATTCCTATATTTACATTAATTTTGCTACGAACACTTCTGAATTAATTCCTATATTTACATTAATTTTGCTACGAACAGAATAAGGGATCTCTACGAACACTTTACCCAGTTTCTGCAGACTGGCTAGTGTGCAGAAGTCAGAACCTGGTAAAGTGTTTGTAGAGATCTCAATCTGATTTCTGTGTGTCCCATGTTACCTTACTGTGTCATTGTTACAGAGTATGTCAGTTGAAGCCAATTACCTAATGGGCTTAGATTTCATAAGGTCAAAACTCAGATATATCTAATGGGCTTAAAATTTTGAATTAATTCCTATGTTCCCATGTTAATTTTGGCTTGAAATCTTCAAAAAACAAGCTAAATTGGTTTGGATCAGAATTTGTGGAACAAAAATTTGCTAACAATTTTCCAGCCTCTGAAACATGGTACAGTGTGTCCATGTTGCCAAATAACTTTTAAGACATTTTCTTAAGGGAAAAATATCTTTCAAGATCTAGGAGACCAATTAATATGATTTACATGTTAGGTATTAATGGACACTTAAGAGAATTCAGGTCATTTTGGAGACAGATTTGAAAATCTTTTGAGAAAGATGTCAAATTTGACATACTTTGCATGTTTGCCAGTCAGCCTAATATTAATTTATTATACTCTTTTGAGTCTGTAGAACAAAAATATAATTAAAGTTAAGGCTTAGTTAGCTAGTATAGTTACGATATTAGTTACAATTTCAACTAGCCTACCTAGGTAGCAGCATTATTTTCTCAAATTGACAATTTAAAAAAAAAATGCATAAGTACCTAAATTAAATAAAGTTTCCATACTTAAAGATTATTATAAAATTTTCAACTTCAAAACTTGGCCCCCAGATGTTAATGTAGCCTATGTAGTTTGAACATTGATGTAGATATAACTAACCTAATGAATACTGATTTAGTCACGGAACCTACAATCCTATCATTATGCAGTCGCACAGATACATGAAAACAGAATTAATGGAATAACAGATAATGTAAATAAAGTTTAGTAATTACCTTAGCTCTCATGGCTGTTCAGATCTTCGACACTGAAGTTCGAAGTATGATCTGATATCACCGTGTGTGAACCTTGTTTACAAACATACAGAGACGCAGAGGCTTGATATGAAAATTACGTGAAGGACTCTAAAGAATAAAATGCGAAAGCCAATGGTTTCATTCTCAAATGTAGCAATTATTCGATCAGATATTTTATTCTTATTCATTTAAGGAAAATAGAATACTATTCATATTATTCACAGTGATTTTTAAAACAGTTATTTACAATTAATATTTAAAAGGAAGGAAAATAATGAATTAATGATGCATAAAGATAAATAGATATTTACCAATTAACCGATGAAGTTAACCTTAAAATTCCAAAAAATAGCAGTTCATTTTATTTAGGTATTTTAAGAATGATGTCATCTATTTAATAAAAAATCAACATGTATTATATATATTTATCTATTGATTAACAATCCAAAATGTATAAATATTCAGTTTCATAGTAGGATGTCCATCATTGAATATATATTAATTGACTAGCACATAATGACACATTTATATGATTAAGTATCGTATACTACATCTAATAATATAACAAAAACTTGCTGTGTTCAGAATCTTCATCTTAATTTAAAGTATATTGTCGAAAGCTATCAAATATCTTCTTCTTTTTCCGATTGGTGTATTCAGGGTAGTTACAGTAACATAAAGGGTATGGTAACTAGTAGACGACGCAAAAATATGACGTCACCAAAACGACACATTTTGTTTGTGACCGAGCGGCTCATAATACCTCGTATTTGCATGTTAATATCGAGAAGTTTAAAGTCAATTTATAAGTGTTTCGTGTGATAAATAGAAAAATAGCGATGTATGGATATAATTCAGGTTTGTTTATATTGTTCGCTCGTGTTTTACTTATCTACAAGAAATAAGAATTTAAACATATACTTCCAATAAGCCTAAACTAGTGCTAGTTAACTGCTAAACTCTAGTTCCTATGAATAACAATTACCAATGCCTATAGTTAGTAATTGACAAGGAAAAAATTTAATTTAGTAGTGACTAAGTTTAAGTAGGTCACCAGTCCAGTCCTTGGAAAGTCGCCAGTCCACTGGAGACTTTCCAAGAATAAATGTATAAGTATAGGTAAAATATCTAAATAATAAAAGTTTTATCTGTGGATACAATTATTATGAATACAATTATGGGCAAAAGAATAAACCATAACGATTAAAAATGAACTAGTTATTAACCAGAAAGCATGTTATTCACGTAGCAATCAATGCAATATTGTTAAGATTTTCGGTCACGCGTGGTCACGTCAAACCTATATGTTACTGTATCCTAGATTCCTGGGTATATTGTACTGAATATTTATTTATTTCTTATATTAGAGAGAACAGGAAGAGTCTGTGCATTTTTTTCAAGCTCTCATTGGGAATTTACTATAGAGTTGAAAGATTAAAAAGTTTATAGATTTTTACGGTCTTTATGAAATTAATTAACTGAATATTAATTAATTAAGAGATTAAACTTGACAAATTAGTTCCTTGGTAGTTGTTACTTGACTACTCCAGGTCCCCTCAACGCAATTTTTTTATTGTTTTAATCAACGAGGCTAATGTTTCTTCTGCAAACCCCATTTAAATTAATTTGGTAGAATATTTTTTAAATTTCACATGGTTTAAAAAAAATTATAATCAAAACTCTACAATACATATTTTACTTCCGACTTGCTAATTTTCAGTCTGAAGAAGAAGAATGTACACAATTTGTTTTAATATATGTCATAATAAATCTATTTAATATTCGTGTAAAGGTATAAAATTGGATAAACTTATTATGGAAACGTTTATATAATTCAGAAAACAATATCTTAAACGAAGGCCGAAAACGCATTAATTGTTTTTAATTTCAAATTTGAAATCAAACCAAAGAGTGAACAATCTTCTTCTTCTTCTTCAGCGTCAGGTTAGTGATTCGCTAAATTGTTGCACACAGCGTACTAAAAACTGTAAAAGAAAATAATAAAATACGCACAAAACCAAATTGTATACGGTTTGCAGAATAATGATCTTAGACCTTAGTTCTAGAATATTATGTAATAAACTCATTTTTTTCTCGGAGCCTGGAGATGACCTTTATAATTAAGCTGGACTTCATCGGGAGTCTCACTGCCTTTCTAATCGTTTCCTCACCTCATCCAATCGTGTCATGTCCTCCCTATACAGGGTGGCGCGAAAAAAAAAGGAAACCCATTTTAAAACTAGTTTATTTTACAAACTATCGAAGCTAGAAATTTTCTAAAAGCATCATTTTATTCATTTGCTTTTTTTGCATCTATCATGAATATCTGTTCAAGCTAAGACAAAAATTAAACATACGGCAGCGAATTAAAAAAGGTAAATAAAAAGGGCTTGCGCGGGGACGAAATATACCAAAAAATCACAATAGGTATAATTAATTTCATATGGATGTAAAAGCATTAAATTATATCATTTTCTGTAACAAATAAAATCTTAATTATCATTTGAAATTGATGTTTGATATGAAATTGATATCTTTAATCAAATCAGTTTTCCGTTAATTTGTATCTCCTATTAGAAACCCTCAAAATGCAGCCTTTTGTGACAAGTTTTTTAAACACAGAAAGCTTTAAACAAGTTCAACCTCATTTTGAACATAGCTTTCAGGAAAGATTTACTCTAACTATAAAACCATATTGACTTATATTAGTAAGTTCAAAACTGAAGAAACCACTTTATTTTGACCAAAAATAATTAGGTCGCAGGGGAACAGAACGAACACATGAAAACAGTAATCTTATTCATGAAAATTCATGAGAATATGTAAGGATTAGATTTCATTTAAGAGACATTTCACCTAATTGTTAAACACGATGTGAAGTATAATCCTTTCAAGAAGCATGTAAGGCTCGAACTTTTGGAACTGATTTACCGCACAGGCTAAATTTTTCGAGATGGTTTCTGTAAAGAAATGCTCGTTTTGGAGAAGACATCGTGATTGGGGATGGAGAAGTATTTCCATGAATGAAAGAGTCAATAAACAAAACGTTAATTGAATGAAAAATGTTTTTTAAATTTTACTTCTACCATATGGAAATAAGTTATATCTATTCAGAAGTCTTTTTGTGTTTTTCGTCATCGCACAAGCACTTAATAGATATATTTTTTCAATTCGCTGCAGGATGTTTAATTTTTGACGTAAGTTTAACAGATTTTTATGAAAAATGCACAAAAAATATACGAATAAAATTGTGTTTTTAGAATTTTTTTATCTCTAATAGTTTGTAAAATAAACTAATTTGAAAATGGGTTTCCTTTTTTTGCGCCACCCTGTAGTATCGACAGAGCCTAAAAACAGAGTTTTATTTAGTCCATGAAAATAGAAACTTCTTCACCAGATTTAAATTTACCTCAGTCATGTCTCCTTAGTTAAATATAGAATTACCAGGATTCAGCTGTACGTGTGGCAATATTAGGTAAATCACAGCTTAGTCCGTCAGACATAAAACTAATTTATTTCAGAAACTTCGACTGACATACAAATGTCCATAGCCTAGATACCAACTAATGAAATGCTTTTACAATAAAATGTAAATAATAATATTTATAAACTGATATCTAAAGTTACATTAATTGATCGTAAAATTCATTTCTCTCACATGAACAGCGGTTCAAATAATCTCCGATTTGTGATTGATTTAACAATAACAAGTTTTTGAGTAGGATATAATTTAGTTAGAAACCTTTAGATCTACGATTACTCCCGGTAGTTAATATAACAGCGATACAGTACTTACCAACTAATTACCCAGGTTCGAGAAATATTGTGTATCGGTTTAAAAATATTTTCTTAAATAACAATAAAAGAAAGAGTTAAAATTATGTATACTAAATTGGATAGTGTATTTTTTGAATGCGAATAACATCATTAAACGATGTAAAATGATACGTAACACTATTAATTTTGACGTGTTTTGAAACATATTTAGCCTGAGATTTGAGCGGAAAATTCGGTCCACGGACCGAATTTTCCGTCTGAGGTATAAATAAACTGATCAGTTAGATGTATAATTCCAACCCTCTGCCAGGTCATTAAACAATCAGGATATGTGCAGTACAACAAACTACGTAGCGGCCATTTATATTGAGTGGCCATTTGTAACTTCCGAGACTAAATTTTCCGGCCACCTATTAAGCTATTTATTACCCACTATGCGTATTATCTAAGTTCTCACATTAGATGCTGTATAAATAGAAATAAGATTAAATGTGTCAAAGAGGCAAGAATCTTGTAAGTTACTTACATACTCATTATGATGGATAAATGAAATTATATATACTTTTCCAAAGTATTAAAATGCAGAAAATTAATAGATATTTAAATTATATTGTTGTTCTACAAATTGATATTTGGGGTAAAGTTGGAAGTGAAATACAGAAATGAGGTATGGAAATATGTAAATAGTCTAGACTACTATTTGAGTAAAAGCAAGAGAACAAATCTAAAACTATAGGAAGTGATAAAATAATTTAGCTAAATGAGATTCTTTCAGTCGACAGCAAACATCTCAATATCAGCAATGCACTGCCGAGTGAAAAAAAAAATTCATAAGACGGCTTAAATTTATCATTCACGCAAATTAATCAAACTGCAACTGAATTTGAATTTTGTTTAATTAATATGGAGGTTTAACGTCTGCTTCGGAACCATAGACAATATCTCTGACGTAAAAAAGAAATGATATACAAGGGACTTGAAGAAACAGCAGAAAGGAAAATGGATAAAGAAATTTACCTACCACCAGTCAGTGACAAGTTCATGGATGCATAAAAGCTACTCTATGAATGACGACACTCAGCAAGAATGTTTTATAAAGTATAGGGAAATGATGAAGAGATAGTACGAGAAATCTACGAGCCTACATATATTTTACTTATATGATCGAGAAACTTGGAACCTAGATGACAACTACAATTTCATTTTTCTTAAATTGCTTTTAAAACATATGAATTGAAAACTATATAAAAAAGAAATATCTTACGTGGTCGAAAAGAGTGATTACAATTCAATGCAAGTAACCCATTTTCAAACCATAGATGATAGTTCAATGGATAAGATTTAAGAGTAAATGATTTAATTAATTAGAGTGAGAATTGAAGTAGAGTGTGTTCTATATCAATGATTAAACAAATGTAGTTTATAATAATTTAATATAATGAACATAATTTAGCACAGTAACAAAGATTGTTTGGAAACGTAATATATAAAAACCAAAGCTAGATTAATCATTTAAAATTCAAGAACCAGAACAAAAAGCAAGTCCAAATATCACAAGTTAATTGGTAGCTGATGAATGTAGTGGTTTGAAAGCAGATTGTCTAGTAGCTAACTGCTATAGCAGTAACAGTGTATTGTTAGCAGAATAAAGTGGCTACTATTCAGTTATAGTGGTTTGCATCAAGACTTCAAGCAGTTAATTTTCAGTAATAGTTTCAATTAACAGATTATTGCCCAAGAGATAGATGAGCAAATGTGAAATAGAAAATAACTAAAACTGAGCTCACCAACAGAAATTTAGCAAACAAGTAACAACTTTGAAACTAATTATACCTAATAAATGTCATTCAAACTAAAGTTAATTTAGAGTCAAACTCTTTAAGAGATGAAATAACTAGTAGCTATTTCATTATAAGTTATAACAATATATTTGTTTTATAAATTTCCCCAAATCATTTCATACACTTATTTACAGACATATTTACACTATGGTTCTATATATACATTTTCTCTGTGACATTCGGTGAAACCTGAACAACAGTTTCATTTCTTTGCCTCCATCATAGCGTGTACCTTAGCTCGTAGACCCTGTGACGAGAACAAGAAATGAGTACCTAGGCAGATGAAATGAGTACCTAGGCAGATGAAATGAGCAGGTTATTTAAAATAAACTAAGAGAAAAATATCTGAATTATTACTCAACTTCTCACTTTAAATTACCTAGATGAATTATTTTGAAGGTAGCTAGCTACTAGAAAATAATAGAAATAAATTGACCAAAGTATTTAGAAACTAAAGTTGAATAGTAACTAGGGTAAGTTCCTAGTTATGGGACAATTCCTCCTTTTCGATCACATTTAAGAAAAATGTGTACAATTTAAATGATCATTATTATTTACTTTTCTCTTATAGGATCGAAAATGTGGACCCTTTCCGATAACTCTGAGGTGCATTTGCAGTTTATTTGAATTTAAAGAAGATTAGCTACCTCAGTTATTTTGGCCATTGCACTGCTACTCTTGAGGTCAAATCCTTGCGAGGATTTAGAGAGGAGAGACTTGGAGGGGAGGAGGGGACTGGCGGAGCCGGAGACACCTTTGGTGGAGTCAACCTCTCTGGAGACACTAGAAGGCACACGAAATTGAGAACCTTACACAACTACACCTTAATTAGACAATTACCCTAATGAATAACGAAAGGAAGAAGTATGTACAAGTTACGAACATACAGCTACAACAATGAATTTATTATCAAGGAATATTTCCTTTCATTTCTACAAATCATATCATTCTCATATAGTCATCTAAATTATTTAAAGTTGAAGTCACTTGTCAGAAATATACGAATGACTAATCAAAATAATCACAAGTTTAAAGAAAATTTTAACTAATTCTTGGTAGGAAGAGAAGTTTAGATGGCATTTTCAAAATATAAATAGTCAGTGGACAATAAAATGTATTTACCTTGATCCTCTGGAAGAGTTGAGACTGTTTGGTAGTTTGGCGATGCCTTTAATGTCCTCTCCTTTGGGGCCTTTAACAGTCTCTCCTTTGGGGCCCCTATTACCCGGAGAGACACCTCCACTCTTCACACTCACTATACTAGAGGCTCTACTGCTGGCTGTGTCACTTCTGAAAGTAACACACAAACTATAGCAAGATATCTGGGGTGAGTTTATTTTGCGTTCGGTGCCAAGAATAGAATAATTATTATTTAAATCGTCATTATAAAAATAATTATTATATTCTTATCGAGAAGTTGCCAAATCATTTTTTAATGAAAGTTAGCACATAGCTACTGACTGAGTTTAAGAGAGATGGTTAACTAGTTAGGTTTGCTAGAGTAATTTGAAATAGCTATGTAAATTGTACAACAAATTACTACGTTGGAAACTAAGATTGGACTAAATTTCTCAGTTAAAGAGCTGAATTGCCAAAATAAAAATGAATGTCCAGAAACTATTGGCGTACCAACTGCCACACTTACATCACTTGCACCTCATCTTCTGAGTCAGACTTGGTAGCTACTTTCTCTGCCTTTCTGCTCCTCTTAAACTTTAGAGGAGAGGAGTCCCTGGAGGAGAGGGAGTTGGACCTGGAGTCACTGGAGACAGAACGAGATCTGCTGCGAGAACTGGAACTCCGAGAACTGCTCCGTCTGTACCTGAAATAAAGGAAAACAGAAGAAAATTAAAGAAATGGAAGACCAAGAAAATTCTGAATATGTTTGTAGTATAAGTCAATTTATGAAGCTTTTGTCGTTCTTGCAATCACATTTAGTCACATAAACAGAGAACCAGAACCTTTTTGCTGAATGATAAAGAGTTAGGGAATAAGATACATCTCAGAAATTGTGTTTATGTTAACAAGTTAACAACAAAATCTCTACTAACCGTTTAGACTTTTTCTTCTTTCCCTTCTTGCTCTTGTGTTTGTGTGATGACTTTTTGCGAGAAGATGTCTTGTGGTGATGCTTTTTATGGTGTGGAGAGTGTCTGCGTTTTCTCTTCTTGCTAACAGAGGAGCGTCTCTCTGGACTGACACTCAGTGACCCTCTGTCCTGTGACTTGTGTCTGCAACATAGCAAAAAATTAACCAAAAGTACAGAAGAAAACTACCCTCAGATTTTTAAAAATACTTATGGAACACGACTGTCAAGTGAATAAAAAACGCGCCAATCCTAATTCTTAGAAAAAGATAGATTCTAAGAGTTAAGGTACATTTTGCATGCAGAGATTGTTGCGATCATCATTCAACGATAATCGCCCAGTAATAGGAATACATTGAAACACTGTTCAGCGATAATCGTTCATTGCAAACCATCCCCATAGGAATAGTATTGTACTAGTGCTCCGCAATAATCGCCGGACGACGATCGCAACAATCGCTGCATGCAAAACGTATCTCAAGCCTGGTT
Organism: Caprella mutica; assembly: GCA_947561585.1. Lineage (NCBI taxonomy): Eukaryota > Metazoa > Arthropoda > Malacostraca > Amphipoda > Caprellidae > Caprella > Caprella mutica. The sequence goes on from CANNZV010002528.1 coordinate 15,339, forward strand.
TCGATTCTTGATATATTTTTTAAATGTATTAAAAATACATTTTTAATATTATGTTATATAAATTATAATGGTGGATATTACTGAAGGCTCCTTTCTGAGTTCTAACATTGTTTGATATAGTTATTTCTAGTAGTAATGTATAGTTATTAGTTTCCCATACTTGCTTAAACCTCTACATAAATGGTACAATATATTTTGTATGCTACCATTATAATAATTAATAAACGAATAATGTTATTAAACTTAATTATTTATATATAATAAATAACTAATTAAATCATTTAAGAATAGGAAATCGAAACCGTAGTTATTTTTTTGTCAATACAACTACGATGCAGATTCCCCCTCAAAAAAATTACGATTCTATCGATTTCGACTAGGTAATCGTCCAATCACTAGACTAGGGTAACTATTCTAAACGTTAAGAATTAGTTTACCTGTTTATTGTAAATTTGTAAGTTCCGAATTATTGGTTAGTTTCACATTTTCGATCACATAAAAATGTAGCTAGCTGTAATAGCTATCTACTTTTTCTTAAATGATCGAAGATGTTGACCAATCCAATAACGCAAAAATTACCCTATAAAATTATGAAAGAGGAATATAATAATTAATTGTATCAAAAATTGATGGTGCTTATGCAAGAGGTAGCTATATAATAATGACTCACTTCCTCTTCCTTGCTCTCTCTGGCCTGTATTTCTCTACACCCGAGTCACCAACAGTTGTGTCTGTAAACAAAGTGAAAAAGAGAGGATTAAAGGAAGTAAGGAATTGGTGTGCATGCAGTGAGAATAACCCTCCAAAACACAAGGAGCCCTATGTTCATAATATAGTAATTGCTATTAGGTAACTAGAGTAAGGTACTTGGAATGTTTACCTTACTTACCTTAATCTTACCGTTCAGATCCAATGCCCTTAAGCTGACTTTGAGGATATCTTCAAAGAATCTGTAAAATTGTTTAAAGAAAATAGCTGCAAAGAAGAATGATATGCTTCTTCCACTCTTATTGGAGAGAATCACATTGAGGAGAGTGGAGTGAATGGGTACGAGGGGAATAAGAGCTGTACCGATACTATCTGTATAGGTATCAGTACTCGCTATATCGGACATTTTTTTAAGTATCGGTGATTCGAATCCGTATCAGTAATAATTATGGTATCATTACAGCCCTAAGTGATCAGTTGAACACTGAATGGATGGAGAAGAGGTAAATTGAACAAATCATGAAGTGGAATGAACAGCAAGGATCATGAAGTGGAATGAACAGCAAGGATCATGAAGTGGAATGAACAGCAAGGATCATGAAGTGGAATGAAAAGCAAGGATCATGAAGTGGAATGAACAGCAAGGATCATGAAGTGGAATGAACAACAAGGATCATGAAGTGGAATGAAAAGCAAGGATCATGAAGTGGAATGAACAGCAAGGATCATGAAGTGGAATGAACAGCAAGGATCATGAAGTGGAATGAAAAGCAAGGATCATGAAGTGGAATGAACAGCAAGGATCATGAAGTGGAATGAACAACAAGGATCATGAAGTGGAATGAACAACAAGGATCATGAAGTGGAATGAACAACAAGGATCATGAAGTGGAATGAACAACAAGGATCATGAAGTGGAATGTTAGAAACATAGGAGGATTGGTGATCAGTAGATCGGTAATTTTACAGCCTATCTATTCTTTGATGTCGCTCTGACTTTAATATGATATCGGCACAAATATTGAAACAATGGGTTGAACAGTTGTAGAAGTTCACATCCAGAATGAGCAACTATGTAGCTACATAATGATAAATATGAGGTGGATGGTTAGCTGTGTTGATGTCCGACAAAAAGAAGACTGTATTCAGAAATTTGGAGGAAAATCTGTCAGTTACACGAGTTACAATTTCTAGTCCATCAATATTGAAAAGAATTCCACTCTTTAGGTTCACTTTCCAAGAAGAAGAATTTGGTAAGAATTAACTAGACATCATTTTATGATTTCATTTCATAGTCTATATCCTTCGTAAAGAAGTTGTTATTGCATTTAATATCTATAAGAGATAATCAGAGATATTCTGAGCATTGCAATTGCAGTGTAACATTAGTGGAGTCATTCTGTTGAGGAATGTTGTTAGTTGCTTAGTGGCGACTCAATCATAGCACCTCAGGAGTTAACTCTCTAGGAACAAACTTTAAATCTGTAACATTAGAAAGTATCAATACAGTCGACATGGTTCCTAAATCTAAGCAGGTTCACCCTTCACAAATACAATTGACAGTCTGTTTACTTCAGATTATTTATTATAATACCTTAATAAACTGAAGGGCAAACCTGGCACTGACTAGCATTCTCACGGTTGCAATCGTTACACTTCGGTAACAGTAATTAATTGAGTGATTGGGAAATATGAAACCAAGGATTGCTAGAGAAAAGTGCGTTAAAAAGAGAAAATGCCAGCCAGTAGTATAAAAGAGCTTAGTAATATCCTATATGTAAAACATTCTTAATGTTATTAAGGTCTGGTGGAGTCGGACTATCACTTACCAACTGCGTTTGTGAGGACAGTAGAAATAGCTGCTGCTAACAGGGATGATTTGGGCAGCTTTTCAGGCGGCTTCAGCGACACAGGCAGAGAGAAACCAGACACTACATTATTGCTGTGAACAAAACACAAAGTTAGAACAGACACAAAGTCAAGAGATGGAGAAATGTGAACAGTAGCTAGAGGAGCAGAATTATTAATGTTTCCAGTTTAATAAGTTAGTTTGTTAGAAATGCTTTCAACTGCAGTTACTCTAGCAGAGGTACAAGATGAATATCAAGGTAATGGCTAACTAACGAACTTACCTTTCTTTACTAGCAGAGTCGCCATCTTTAGAAGGTTCCTCTTCACCTGGAGGTGGATTGGTTTCCTCTTCAGCGGGAGGTGGTGGGGGAGGTGAGGAGGGAGAGAAAGGCAAGGAGGTGGCAGGAGAAGCGGGAGGAGATTCCTCCAAGTCCATCATTTGTGATGCTATTTCAGGAGGCAGTTGAGGCCCAATCATCTGAGGCGCCTCATCATTCTTAGTAAGTTTGGAGAGAAAGGCGTGGGCTGCTTGTTTTCTTTTCAATGTTTTAGTGTTGGCTGAGTAAGGGGACTTGCTCTCCTCCTCCAGATTGGTATTCTCCTGTGCAAACTTAAACACATCGTACATCTCATTGGCAGAAGATCCACTTTCTTCCTCCTCCTCTGCTGCTTTCTTCTTCTCCATTCTCTCATTCTCCTCTCTTATTCTTACCCTTTCTTTCTCATACTGCTCTCGCTTCATCTTCCTCCACTTTCTCCTCTCTTCCCTCTCCAGTCTCCTCTTCTCCCTGTCCTCTAGTGACAGCTCTTCATTTTCCCCTTCACTGCTGCTGGATTCCAAGGGAAAGGAGGTCGGGGGGAGGGAGTTCTTGGCCTCTGGTTCGTTCTTCCTCTGTTTGATGCTGAAACTGATGGCTTGCAACTGTTTGGAGGTGTTGTTAGGAATGGTGTTCTTGATGTTCATCACCACCCTATCAACTATTTCTCTCATTTCTATTTGACTTTTCTGCATAAATGACTTATCGACAGCAGATCCGAACACATCTCTGTACAACTTTACTTTCAGCTGATAGTAGGAAAACATCTCGTGACTCCTCTGAACAAATCTGAACCGCACGTCGCTCCTAGTCCGCAGAATCTGCTCAAATTTCAGTCCATATTTGACTACATTACAAGCAATTCTGTCCATGACAACCTGGGAGTACCTGTTACTCGGCCACTTCACATTGTCATAGTTCTCTAAATTGGCTTTGTTGTTGCCATTCATCTTTGGTTTAGATGCAGTGCTATCATCTTCAGACATTTCAGACTCAGTCGTGGCATCTGAATAGCCTTCATTAGTGTTATTGAAGGAGGGGTAATCCACCAAACCTACAAGTGGCTTATTAAGCTTCACTGCCGAAGCAGCTGGAGTAGAGGACTTAACAGGAGCTGCCAATGGTGTCTTTGGTTCCACCATTTCCACTACTGGGGACTGAGATCTTGAATCAGTTTGAACTGGAAGAAGTCCCGACTTAGCTTGGTTCTCTCTAATCTTACTAATGAGTTTAGTGTAAGAACAGTCTGGTGGAGGGACAGTTTTAACACTAGTGGGGGTTTGTGCAAGAGAACCTGGAGCAGACTGCGGTGGATTGAAACTAGCCTCAGGTACTTTTTCAGTAACTTTGGGTTCTACATCTTCATGAAATCTAGAAAAAGAAAATGAACATTTTCAAACATAATATAAATTTAATTAATAATAACAAGCTACCAAATCAGTTTGCTATCTTTTAGTTATCAAAACTTAAAAAGAATCACAATTTTCATCTATTTCAAGTAGGTAGCTAGATAGTTATTTTTAATCAGATCAGGACTAGCTAGCTATTACGTTAAAGTATAGTTAAGTAATCAATTGAATACAATTTCAAACAAAAATCTCTCAAGAGCCTTCTATTACTCCAAAGATAACATATAGCAAAATAGAAAGACGACACAATTTTGTGAGAGAATTTTGAATGAAGTTAAAAATTCATATGAACAGCTACAATAAGAGAATAAAGATCATAGCTATATCTAACTCTACTTCAGCTACATAGTAAATCATCAGGTAATGAGTAATAGATCAAGAAAATACACTAAGTAATGTCAAACTTACCTTCCACTCTTTATTAATGTCACTATATGCCTGTAGTACTGATAAAGAACATCATCAAAAGAAAGGAACCCAAACAAGATATTGTTGGCTTGTTTGGTCTTGAGAACAATCTCCATTTGAGTGCCTTGTCGCGCTATGAAACGAGCAGTTTTTACTATCACCTTATGTTGCTTGATGCTAGTAGGCTGAAAGAAATAACACATATAAGCTTGGGAAATTATAGATAAGAAATTCAGAAGTAGCAACTATCTAATTTCTAACTATATAGCAGTCGCCTATTTCATTATTTTAACCCTTTCCTCTGAGATTTGAATAATAATATCCAATATTTTCACTTATAGTACATATTATGGGCTAGTTAGATTTATTTGATTTAAATTTTGAATATCGAAACTACTAAGCTATGTAATTTTTACACCAGAAAACATCTCTGCATTCAGAAAACATGAACAATTAGCTACATTAGCTTCCTATTAACGGAAGTTAATGCTGTCAGGAGAGAAAGGGTTAAAGCTAATATCCATACCTATTTAATAGATCTTTTTATCATTTTGATCAGATGCTGTCATGTATCTACAACTAAAGACTGAGGGTGTACTCACCACAACAACACCCGGAGGTATGGGTAGGGTGGGGGGAGGTATGAAGGCATCTTCATCACGCATTGGCATGTAGCCCTGAGTCTCTGTATGATGAGGCTGAACCTCCTCTGCATTATTCTGCCCACCAGTCACACTATTATAAGAGAAACCAACTTGCTTGAAGGAGGAGCTACCATGCTCCAACTCTACCTGAAGACGCTTCTTCTGCTCCTCTGAAATTTTTTAAGATTTAGGATGTAGCTATCTAGTCTACGAGTAGCTATTTATCTGACAAGGAAATATTGTGGTTCATAGGTTAATCTCTAGTCACTTTTTCCACACATTAGATTAAGATAATATGACAAGTTAAACCCCAGGGGTATAAACCTTCAAAGAAAGCAGAGACCTCATTTGCAAGATGTTGTAATATGGTGCTCTATGATCACCTATCACATCATTTTATATGAGCTCACTGCTCATCATTGAAAATAACATTTATAATGCTTTTATTGAATTGCTAATCATAGAAGAATGTTGACTGTAGTCTCTCACCTTCCCTCTCCACCATAGTCTCAATGTCATGATAGAGTGCCAAGTATCTTTCCTCATTACAAACTTCCTCTTCTTTCATTTCTGCCTCTGTGAGTTCAGAGCCATCTCCAGTAGATTCTGCTGCTTGCAAATCATACAAAGTACCTCTAACATCAAACCTGTGGAGATGTGGAGAAAAAGAATTTAATCAAAATAATATTTTCTAAACGCAGACCAGTCAGAAGCGCATCACAATTATATAAGGTTATGTTAGTGGAACGGTTGGAGGGTTTGGGGATGGTTTGCACCCTCGGGTTTGTTATTTGAGCAATTGGAGAACAAAAGCAATTATATGTGCAGTCCATGTTGAAGAAGCTGTAGGTAGTATTAAAAAAATTGTAATATAATTTATTATCTATTATAAATTTATTAGCTACAAGAAAAAATTTAATTTAAAGTTACAATTATTTCATATAAATAGGTAATCCAAATTTTCAAAAATATTAATCTCATTAAAATAATTAAAGTATGGGTATTGCTGTATAGGCATGGTATTCGGTAGAGATGGGACTGGGTATCGGAAGTATCGGCAATTTTTCTGGTATCGGTACTCGATATCAGTATGAGCAGTTTTTCCTGGTATCGGTATAGGCAAAAGAGTGCTGATACCATTAGTATTTAATTTTTTTATATAATTTATTATCTATTACAATGAAATTTTTTAATTTAAATTGATGATGATTTCATATAGATAGGTAGCTACTCCTTAATTTCAAAATTTCCAAGTTATTAATCTCCTTTAAATAGTCACAGTATCGGTATCAGCATTAATATCGGTGAAAAACTGAGGTATTGGTATCGGTGAAAATTTTGGTATTGTCCCATCCCCTCCCCTAGTATTTGGTATACCAAGTAAAGTAGTATGGCTCATTATTCACCACTCTGCTTAATGCATCTCTCGTCTTGCAGAGATTTTAATTTGAGAGAGAGTTAATGAGTCTATTATTCTCTGACTCTCAGAAGCAGATTCAAAATCTCCCGCAGCTAAATTAATAGTAACATAGGAATTGATTCAATTTTTTTTAATTGGGCTCAGATTCTGCAGTCTGGATTCCAGACTGTATTTCATGGTAAATTCCACTGACATGACGGTGGAATTTTTCCCCTCTTTGAAAATAATATTTTTGCAAAGTCGGTGAAATTTTAGCTATTTATTCCTATGATACCACTAATTTTTGGTTGATAAATGGGCAAAATGTTGGTGGATCAGCAAAATTATTGGTAGTTTTTTCAGCTTCTTAGAAAAAGTCAGTTGGAATTTTTGCACCGAATAAAGAATGGTCTGGATTATTTATAAACTCTTCATTTGTCTCTATAGCTCTTTTCAAAAATGATCAAATTTCTCCCCAAAATAATGATATGCAATTGAATGGCTCAAAATAACTGTCACAAACTACTCGCCATTAAAATGGCGAGTTTGGACATTCTTTATACTAGGATCAAGGATGGTATCAGCTTCAGCATCTGTGAAAATCTAGGTAGCTATCAGTATCAGTGAAAATCTGAGGTAACTATCCATCTGAATGACAGAATTGACATCGGTGAAAATTTTGGTAGCTATCGTCCCATCCATACAAAATAACACCAGTCTGCAGAGACCAGCTGAGTATGGGACATTTTTAACATTTTCTATGCAAACAATACTTAATTTCCTCCTATATTTAGTATTTACAAAATTAAAAGTAATTTACTGAGAACAGAAGGCAAAATTGACTTAATAGAGGATTTATTAGAGAATACTACCAGTTCATGCAGAATGCAGACTTGAAAGTTGAAATAACATTGTAATAATTAACTATTGAGTAGGAGAAAACATAGGAGAAAATAAGATTCCAAGACCAGTGAACCAAGGGTTGACACCACACCCCCTCAGATTTGCATGAAAGTGGGTACAAAGGGTTCTTGTGCCCAAAAAAACTCGATTTTGAGAATCTTAGCTCTCTAGCTTTTATAGGTCAAAAGTTATGACCTTGTGAATTTTTGAAAAAAGGGGGAAAATGCCTTGATATCAACATTTTTGAAAGGTCATTACCTAGAACAAAAAGTTTAGCATGTTTTTTGTTCAGAAAAAGCTAGGCTATCTTTCTAGGTGTACAATTTTTTTTTTCAATTGAAAAAGAGAACTTACCCTCTCTGATTTTGACCTTTACCCTCAAAGGCCCCACCTGATAAAAAAATTATTTGTACAAAAAATGTAGATTGAATACTTTACTATAGGTTGGAAAGTTAATATTTACTACTATTAATAGGGATTAGAGAGACATGTGCAAGCTCAAACATGTGCTTTGAACAAAAAAATATCATAATTTTGAAAAGTTAAATTGAAGTAGAGTTTCACAAATTACGAATATACTAATATTTTCTATTATTTATAAATAGTTATTCTTATTTATTAATAACTACTACTATTTATTAATAATCACTAATATTTACCAATATTAAATTCACTAATATTAAATATATAATATGTTAAATTATAGTGAATATTATTAACTTAATATTGATGAATGTTAGTAAATATTAATTAATTTTAGTAAACATTACTTAATATTAGTAAATAATAAAAAATATTGATAAGCACTAGTAAATATTCATAAATATCAGTAAATATTTATATATATTAGTAGATAGTAATAAATTTAATATTGGTAATTATTAATATTAGTAAATTCATGATTTGTGAATCTCTACTTCAATTCAACTTTTCGAAATTATGATTTTTTCTTGTACTTTTATATTTTTTTTGTCTAAGGCATCTACTCCCAATAATTTGACTTCCTAGTGAAGATTTTACACTTGGAAACATCCTTATGCTTCATGCCTCAGCCAAAAATGTTCCATATTCTGCAGACTGGAGGCATACTTTCTTTCATAGTTATTAATTTTTTTTTCGATAATTAGTCAGAGAGCATCAAATTGAAATGACAAGTAGTGAGTGACCATGTTTCAAAGTCGCCAGTATATTGGCGACTTTTGAGGGGTGAAATAAGTTGAAAAACATGTAAATAACAAGTATATAAATCTCTTATAAATAGTCTCAAGAGATGCATATGCATCAGACTATAAGCATGAGGATATTTTCAAGTGTAAAATCTTCACTAGGAAGTCAAATTTCTTCTTTAAAGTATCTTAAATGTGGCGACCGAGTCCATTTTCTCATCAAACTGGCGACTTTCCTGCCAAACTTTGAAATATGGGTGAGCCATGTTTTAAAGTGTGGCAGGAAAGTCGCCACTTTAATGAGAAAGTGGATCCAGTTGCCACATTTAAGATACTTTAAAGGAGAAATTAGGCTTCCTACTTAAACTTCTACAACTGGAAACATCATTATGCTTCATGCCTGATACATGTGTATCTCTTGAGACTATTTTAGGAGTGATTTACTTGTTATTTACAGGTTTTCCAACTTATTTAACACCTCAAATGTTGCCAATATACTGGCGACTTTGTCCATGCTTTAAAACATGGTGGGTGAGTGACCTCATCATTCATAACAAAAGAACACCGAAAACTGATACACAATTTGAATTATAGCTACATCATGGATCGCGTAATATCAAAACAAAATGGCGGCTTTGTTTACATTTCAACAGAGAAACAGCGCGGTTCCGCTGTTTATGATTATGAGTCACCAATTCTAATTTTAAATCTAATTCAAGTACTCATTAGTCGTCTATGTACCCCTAGTTTCAGAGAATGTACATTGAGTCGCCAATATATCTTTTTTCTTTCAAAAATAAGTCAACAAACATTAGTAATGCAGTCGCCAGTCGTCATAATTTAATTCCAATTTTGAAAGTCGACAGTCGTCAATATACCTATATTATTATAACTAACCCAGTTTTGAAAGTAGTGCAGAACGTCGTTAATTTTTATGTTTAATTTTAAACCGTCGTTAAAAATAATATAAATCGTCATTTCGTAAATATTAACCAATAATCTTGGTCGTAAAATTAAATCAGACTTACTAATATCTCGTACTATACTACTATTATACCACAGAGTACAGACCAATGAATAGGAAGATGTTTAACACTATTGGCCAAATATCAACCAATCAGAGAGAGGCATAACCTGACGACGGTGACGTCACACATTACAAACGTATACCTAATACGGGTAGTTATATAATTATGTAATGGTCAAAGCAAAATTTTCATTCACTAGCTATCAATTAGGAGTGACTAAAGCAGATATGGGAAAAAAAGTGTAGGTAATTAAAGTATAAAGGTATATTCATCATAAAATAGAAAGAAGGGGGTTTAGGAAGGGGGGGGGGGGGGCTCTCCTATCCTACCCCCTCTCACAGAAACCCTGAATAGCACCTAATTATTATTATTTTAATTATCAATGGCATTCATTCATGATACCAATTAAAATAATAATAATTATGATATGGCTAGCTTCTTTCTTAGGAATGTATGAGACCGAAGATGTGAAACTGATTGATAATTCATAAGTTACCCTAGTACCTATAGGCTAATAGCTATGTACATTCTTTCAGTTTAATATATTTACTAAAAATACCTAATTAAACTAACAGTAATGTTTAAACTAGTGCTTTATAAATTATCAAATTCAAATCTAAATTTTTTGATCGTATTATTTCTTAAATATTAGGCTAATTGTAAATACTTAAAAACATGTACAAGTCCAGACAGTTGTCCGGTACATGTCTAGAACCGAAAATCTTAAATTCAAACATTTAGCTGTACTTATAATAGAAAGGTATTTAGTGTTAATTAGGTATACTGTATAACTTGATTAACCATTATTCTTAATACTCTGCTTATATTCATTGAATAGCTATAACTTTTTCTATATTTAACAAGTTCAATACATGTTTGAGACTGTTAAGATTAGCGCGTCATCCTGACAGCCATTTTGTTTATTAACTTATGTACGTGAACTTCTGATTTAAATATTTTAATCATATGTTTTTAAATTTTATGATTTCCTACTTACCTAATAATTATTATGTAATTTCAATTTAAATTGCTATCCATGATACTTGCACTCTTATACCTCCAGGTATAATATCATGGATACCAATCGAAATATAGGTAGGTAGGTATATAGGTTTATATTTCTGTGATCAAAATGTGGAACCATACAATAATTCAAAGTACCTACTTCCAGTAATTTACGCTATTCCCTTCCATAGATTTAAATACGCTGTACATTAATAAACTTTATCAATGTACAGTGTATTTAAATCTTGGGAATAGCGTAAATCACTGGAAGTAGGTAGTTTGAATTATTGTACGCTTCCACATTTTCGATCATAGAAATATAAACCTATATACCTATCTATTTTAACTCGTTATTTCGATTGGTACTATCCATGATACCTGGAGGTATCAATGATACTTGGAGGTATCAATGATACCTATCGATATAAGAGTGCAAGTATCATGGATAACTATCTAAATAGAAATTACATAATCATTATTAGGTAAGTAGGAAATTATAAAGTTATAAAACGTATGATTAAAATATTTAAATCAGAAGTTCACGTACCATCACGTGCATAAGTTAATAAACTAGAGTATTGGGTACCAGTCTACCTAGGGTAAGTTTCAAGTTACCAGACATTTCCATATTTCCGACCACACAAATATTGTATAATTTACTAACTACTTTTACAGGTTATTTAATTATAGTAAGCTGTAAGCCTATATTAAAATAACCATTTAAAGTGTTAGTTAAATTCCTTAACTTTTTCTTATATCTGAGGCAAGTTATAAGTTATCGTACGATAACACATTTTCGGCCCTAGAATAGAAATCCTATACATAGGAGAACTTGGTAAGTTATGAATTAGCGGTCAATTTCACATCATCGGTCATATGTAAATGTAGGTATGAGAACACACGATAGGTAAAATAATAATTTTTAAAATAGGTAGTGTTACCTATTGCGGTATTAAACATGTAGGTAATGATATCATAGGTAATTATTTACCAGACAACTGAGACAAGAGATGAAATGGGCAATTGGGGTATGTGTATGGTGGGTTCACTGGGTGGGGGTTATGTGTTAGCATGGGGAGGAATTTACATACGCATTATTAGGTTATTGAGTCCAATGGAGATGGCCATCCTAATATCATGCATACCAATAAAAATCAAATAAATATTGATAGGTAGATATCAATAGATATCATTGTATCTTATCATCTTATGTGACCGATGATGTGGAACAGACTGATAATTTGTAACTACCCTAATATGCCTACCTAGTTACTTTCGTTCATAACTTCATGATACCTACAGACTACTAGGATCAGAGATGGGCGAAAAGTACATCGAAAGTACTTAAGTACTAAGTACAAGTACTCGTAAATCAATGTACTTGAAGTAGTTGCCCAAGTACTCAAATAATAAAGTACTTTCAAAGTACAAGTACCAAGTACTTTTTAAAGTACTTTCAAGTACCAAGTACATTTACTATACAATTTAAAAACTAATAATTTATACTGTTAACTCTGATAGTACATCTTCTCAGTGACTTTTTTCTCTGATAGTACATCATCACAGTGACTCTTTTCTCTGATAGTACATCATCACAGTGACTCTTTTCTCTGATAGTACATCATCACAGTGACTCTTTTCTCTGATAGTACATCATCACAGTGACTCTTTTCTCTGATAGTACATCATCACAGTGACTCTTTTCTCTAATAGTACATCATCACAGTGACTCTTTACTCTGATAGTACATTATCACAGTGACTCTTTTCTCTAATAGTAGATCATCACAGTGACTCTTTTCTCTAATAGTACATCATCACAGTGACTCTTTACTCTGATAGTACATTATCACAGTGACTCTTTTCTCTGACAGTACATCATCACAGTGACTCTTTTCTCTGACAGTACATCATCACAGTGACTCTTTTCTCTGACAGTACATCATCACAGTGACTCTTTTCTCTGATAGTACATCATCACAGTGACTCTTTTCTCTGATAGTACATCATCACAGTGACTCTTTTCTCTGATAGTACATCATCACAGTGACTCTTTTCTCTGATAGTACATCATCACAGTGACTCTTTTCTCTGATAGTACATCATCACAGTGACTCTTTTCTCTGATAGTACATCATCACTGTGACTCTTTTCTCTGATAGTACATCATTACAGTGACTCTTTTCTCTGATAGTACATCTTCACAGTGACTCTTTTCTCTGATAGTACATCATCACAGTGACTCTTTTTTCTGATAGTACATCTTCACAGTGACTTTATTCTCTGATAGTACATCATCATAGTGACTCTTTTCTCTGATAGTACATCATCACAGTGACTCTTTTCTCAGACAGTACATCATCATAGTGACTTTTCTCTGATAGTACATCATCACAGTGACTCTTTTCTTTGATAGTACATCTTCTCAGTGACTTTATTCTCTGATAGTACATCTTCTCAGTGACTTTATTCTCTGATAGTACATCATCATAGTGACTCTTTTCTCTGATAGTACTTCATCACAGTGACTCTTTTCTCTGATAGTACATCATCACAGTGACTCTTTTCTCTGATAGTACATTATCACAGTGACTCTTTTCTCTGATAGTATATCATCACAGTGACTCTTTTCTCTGATAGTACATCATCACAGTGACTCTTTTCTCTGATAGTACATCATCACAGTGATTCTTTTCTCTGATAGTACATCATCACAGAAACTCGTTTCTCTGATAGTACATCATCACAGTGACTCTTTTCTCTGATAGTACATTATCACAGTGACTCTTTTCTCTGATAGTTCATCATCACAGTGACTCTTTTCTCTGATATTACATCATCACAGTGACTCTTTTCTCTGATATTACATCATCACAGTGACTCTTTACTCTGATAGTACATTATCACAGTGACTCTTTTCTCTGATAGTACATCATCACAGTGACTCTTTCCTCTGATAGTACATCATCACAGTGACTCTTTTCTCTGATAGTACATCTTCACAGTGACTCTTTTCTCTGATAGTACATCATCACAGTGACTCTTTTCTCTGATAGTACATCATCACAGTGACTCTTTTCTCTGATAGTACATCTTCACAGTGACTCTTTTCTCGGATAGTACATCATCACAGTGACTCTTTTCTCGGATAGTACATCATCACAGTGACTCTTTCCTCTGATAGTACATCATCACAGTGACTCTTTTCTCTGATAGTACATCATCACAATGACTCTTTTCTCTGATAGTACATAATCACAGTGACTCACTGTACACATCCACACGCTTATAATTCGTCAAAATATTGGTTGTGATTTCTAGGTATCACAAAATAATTATATTTAATGTACTTAAATTGGTCAATATAACTAATAGTCTCTATACATGATTGTATGTCAGAATATATAAATATTCACCGTCACATAAAAGTGTACAATGTCTTACAGTCTTACTTTTCAATTTTACTGCTTGACAAACAATTTTCCAACATGTTGGACATCTTCAAACTTTAGTTTTTATCCAGTTGCTGTAAATACAGTTTTGGTGAGAAAAAGAATTAATTTTGTAGAGATTTTAAATTTAATCTTTCAAAATCTCTTGACTGAAAGGAAAAAAATGTACTTTGCAAAGTACTTTTTACTTGGAAAGTAACAAGTACTTGTAAAAAGTACTTCTAAGTAATTATTCAAAGTACTTTTTAGAAAGTACTTGAAGTAGTACTTGAAATACTTACTTGTTACTTAGTACTTTTACTTGGTACTTGGGAAGTACTTTCCCGCCCATCTCTGACTAGGATATATATACCTAGGCTGCCTTGAGGTATCATGAATATCAATTACAATAACTAATTAATATGTAAATTAGTTAAGATAATCTCTTTATATGATACACTATCTGGTTTACCGTTTACTTTAATAATTACCTAGATTATTAATTTAGATAGGTAACTAGCCTACCTACCTACCGAAAATAGAGATATCTAATCATTATCAATGTTATGAAAACATTACATTCTAGACGTATTTTGATATCTAAGAGCTGTCATTGGTGCTTCACACCATCAAATGATGTGACGTCATTAAAAACTCTCCACTCTATTGGTCAAGAAGTTCAGTGCAATCTTTACGGTAATGATGTATCTAGACCTTATGTAAACAAAATATTGTGACATTGTGGATATTTAGTTTATATGAGTCGTAACAGTCGTTAATTAATTAACTTTTTTGAATAATTTCTGTCGTAAATATATTTAATATAAAACTTTATAACAAATTTCCGTCGTTAATATCTTGAATAGAATATTTTTCTCCATAAAAACTTCGTTAAATTTATTTATCTTTCCAGACTGGTAACTACCTAAATTAATTGAGAGCGTATCAGCAAAAAGCAAAATGGCTGCTTTGTTTACATTTCAACAGAGATTCGCGGTTCCTCTGTTTATGATTATGCCAAGTAATAAAGCATGTCCAAACTCGCCATTTTAATGGCGAGTTTGTGACAGTTATTTTAAGATCTTCAAAAGCAAATGGCGAGTTTTATCTGGAGAGTTTATGAGACATACTATTTTACTTGGTGATTATGAGTCACCAATTTTAATTTTAAATCTAATGGTGCGTTCCCGTGATGAAGAACTCGAAGGACGTCCCTCAATTCTACGAGAACAAACCGTTCCCGTGATGAAGAACGTTCATCAAGTTCGTGGAACTCGACGACACGGTAGGTAGTACGTCGAGCTGTCCCTCTTGTCAGCCGTGACGTCACAAACGTAAACAAACAATCGAATAGGGCGGGAGAAACAGCTGTTCTTATTTGTAAATTAATAAAATTCACAATTGACATAATATTACATTTTTTGAGATTAATTGATAATTAATTAAACCAACCAAACCAAATTATTGATTGTTAATATCCCTAATTAATTAGTGATATTAATTCCTAAACCACGGAATCGTACACATTGAAGTGGTTGCACGGGAACGCACGCTAACCGAGGGACCGTACTTCGTACCTTGAGGCTTGAAGGAACGTTCTACGAGTTCTTCAGCACGGGAACGCACCTTAACTTAAGTGCTCATTAGTCGTCTATATATGTGAAAGATACTCATTTTCACAAATTCTAAGTCGACAATTAATCGGCGAGACGGCGACTTGGTACATAGGGTGTTTGTGCCAGTAATCGGTCACTTAAGGATGAATTAAAAAACGAATACCAATAACAAGTCACATATAAACACTACCAACGCGATTCAACTATCATTAGAAAGCTGGAATTTTTATCTTTCTAATCGCTTCACACATAAACACATTTATGCTATTACTTATGCAATTAAAAGTAAAAATGTCCCATTAGTCTAAAATGCTAGTAATCGTCATAGCAATATCTATGTTCGGTCACTTCCAATTCTATTATCGTCAGGTGGCCAATCATAAGGAACTAATGTTAGTCATACTTGTTGATTAGTGACTGATTAATATAATAGTATATAGTATAATTATTCTCCCACTTCTAATTACTAGTAATAGATTTAGTCATACCTAATATCTATACAATCAATGTGTATTTTTTTTATTAATGTAATTCCTACTGTACTAAGTAATAGTAAGTATTATGTTTATATTATTATTACCTACCCATACACACAATCAAAGACTTCGTCAATGGTTAAAAATACGCTATATTTTAGTGTTGTCATTTCATTCGAAAGTTTGAACATGTTATACATTGTTGTTTGCCACACACCAAAATTGAAAACTAAGTTATTTTATATAAATGTGATTATTTATTTACATAAGCTGAAGCTCCTACAACTGCTACCTATCTTCTACAAGCAACAGGAAATAATTATCCGCTTTAGTAATCAACGGCTACTTTAAATTATACGGTTTATCATATATTTGATTCGTCTGTCAAGTATACATAGATTATATTCAGATATTTTAAAATTGACAATCAATGCTTAATTTATTCATTTCTCAGAAGACTCAGATTGGTATTTAGTAATATCAATTAATGTAGTTTTAGCCTCTATACGTTTTCTTTGATTAGAATAGTTCTGAAAAAAGGGGTAACTATTTTAAATAAAAGCAAGCCGTAATTGTTATGCGCATTTCATGTCTATTTAGTTGCAGATATCTTTGCCTTATTATATTACAGCCTTATTATTATAAGTCTATAACACATTTTATTTACTGGTAAAAATTATTTTGAAATTGCTTTACCTCAATTAGATTTTCAATGAAATAGTTCTAAAGCTTGGTTCCTAAGTAATTTTCGGCCCCTAAATAACTGTTGTTTAAGTTTAAACGGGACATAATTCGAATGTCCCCTTAAAAAATAAATGCCGATATACCAAGTGATAAAGCATGTCCAAACTCGCCATTTTAATGGCGAGTTTGTGAGAGTTATTTCAAGCCCTTCAATTGCAAATGGTGAGTTTTATCTATTTTTCTCCTATGCTACAATGTTATTTTGGAGAGAATTTATGAAAATTTGATCATTTTGGAGAGAATTTGTTGAATTTTGGAGAGAGCTGGAGAGACAATGGTGAGTTTATGAGACATACTATTTTACTTGGCCGATATACTATTTGCCGTCTACATTCCCTCTGGTTTGCCCTCTTCAACTATTGTGATGTAGATTCAACCATTCTTTGTCGCTATTAATGACGTCACAACCTGGAGTGGAAGTCCTGTTTTCTGTTGATTCCAATCTGCAGAAACAGGTAATGTGTTCGTAGAGATCCCTGATTCTGTTCGTAGCAAAATTAATGTAAACATAGGAATTAATTCAGAAGTGTTCGTAGCAAAATTAATGTAAACATAGGAATTAATTCAAAATTGTTCAGAGAGAATATCCCAAATATCTCACATATTATGCAGACTGGTGTTGATTCTAAATCCTTCTGATTGAATTTTACGTATTTTGATTATTGACAAACGCCATATATAATTCACACGTGACACTATATAAGTGGGTATGATTATGTAAAATATTTATATATTTGACATTAAAGTAATCATATCTTGTTATCATATGTAGTAATGTATTTTATTTGGAGAATATACAAGCTTAACTATCTCAAAATTTATTCATTAATGTTATTGGTCAATGCCAGGGTGGAAAAATAACTCTCTTCTGATTGACAAGGAAATAACTCCGTTGGATGTTCAGAATCAACTCCGTGAAAATAAATCCTAAAGACAACTCCGTGAAAATAACACATTATATGTTTAAACAACGCAGAAATTGGTTATTCATTTGAATAAACTCAACTCCGCAAGCAAAGATCAAAGAATAAATTAATAGTCATAGCAGATTTTCGATAGGGCTTACTTTACGTAGTCTAATCCATCAAAATTTCTCCCCAAGGTCCAAACATTACGGCCTTAACTATTACATATAAAACTATGTACAATATTTGCTATACGTCATCAAATCATAAGTTTGTAAATCAACACTAGTAATGAGAGCATTTAAAACGGACTGTGATTGGTTGAAATTTGATGACGTAATAATAGCAACATTACTAATTGAAGTGCCTAAAGCAATCTATAGATATCATTTATCATATCAATAGAGTAGATGCTAATTATCGGACAGGTTCTCATTTTCAAAAATATAAAAAAAATTACACAATTTAAAATTTCAACTTTTTAATTGCTATCCATGATGCCTATAGGTATCATGGATATCAATCAAAAATAATGAGTCGAAATGTTAAATTATATATTTATTAGCCTAATTTACTACCTTCTTACATGATCGGATCGAAAATGTGAACATGCCTGATAATTTGTAACTTACCACTACCAGTCTTTCCCAAGCTATTTTGATTCAATGAAATAGGTACTTAAATTGATTATTTGAGCTTTAGAACTGTTGTAAGCTCTTCATTATTCAATTTTAGTGTGTTCCTGTGATGATGTCACAAATTGATACATAGACTCATTTGTTTTAAACATTATTAAATTTTATGTAACTACCTAGGTATTTACGATTAAAAAATTGTAGAGAAAACAAATGTACCAAGCTTATTTAGAAGTGGGGAGTGAATTAGATATTCTGTATTCAAAAAATTATTTAAGCCTATATAATTAATTTTTTTAATAAAGCATTATCAAAACAGGCTAGGGTAAGTTACAAATTATCGATCAGTAGCTACTGCATCTTCGGTCATTTAAAAAAATGATACAATTTTTATTATTATTAACCATTTTTATATCGCTTTTTTTTTATATGACCGATGATTCGGAACTTACCCTAGAGCCAATTAGATCACGCAAGACAACAGTCTTCCATCAAATCCAATCAGAGGCTTCGTTTCAAAAGTTCAGTAAGAGTCCATTATTTTAAATGCGTAGTACTAGCAAAATGGTGTCAATTTGTTGCAAAGAAGATTTAGTTTATTATTGCGTAGTAGCTGGGCAATAGATAATCCTGTACATAATTTCATAGGTAGATAGGGCTCCCTCTATTGAAAAAGGTCTTTTTTAATTGCCAATCAACCAGCAAAGATAATAAGATGTTTTCAAGAGAGCGTTTATATTGACGACTGTGACGTCAGAGATCTATGGTCAGTACTATATTCAGTGTTCTGTGGCCGGTACTATCAATATACCTACCTGCATTCCTTCAGTTTAAAATATTTACAATTTAATATTTACGTGATATCTAGGTATACATAATTAAATGAACAGTAATTTTTTAAATCTCAATTTTCTGAACGTATTAGGTATTTCGTAGTATTAATTGTAAATAATTATTGAGCTATTGACAAATCGTTAAAGGTAAGTTACGAATTATTGTTCAGTTTCACATCTTCGGTCATATAAAAATACTATATAAAATGATTATTTAATTTTTACTTTTACTGATATCCAATTAAATATTAAAATTATTACTAGGTAGCCTATAGGTATCATTTATTCTTATACGATGAAAGATGTGGAAGTAACTGATAATTTGTATGGTACCTATAGTACCAACATTACTTCAGTTTAAAATAATAGCAGAAACTATTCATATCGACTAACTAATAGTTTAAAAAAAAGGAATTAGGTAAGTACCTACCTACAAATATTATTTATGCAATAGGGTCTAATACGATAGGGAAATTTATATTTGAAGTTGTTAAATTTAATAAACTGCAAATCTAAATTTCCGGATCGTATTAATTTGTACTTGAATAATATTTTTAGGTACCTAAATAATCCTACTTCCTCAAAACTACCTATTAGTTAGTATATAAAAATTTATGTTAATCTGGACAGATCGTTTTGTCTAGAACAGGTAATTTGTGTCAATTTTGTATTCTCTATTATTAAAGTATTCATATAGAAGTGATATCTGAAAGAGCTCTTAGCTGCCTATAAATAAAAGTTTCTTTGATCGAAAATGTGAAACTGTCTGATATATAGTAACTTACCCTAGTCCCTATATACCTAACAATGAAATTATGAATTGGTACCTAGTTAATGTATGGAACAGTGCAGAAATCAGAATAAACTTTGTAATGTACCTATTTTTCAATGAAAGATTTATAAACTAGGTAGTAGGGGAAAGTCCCCATTTATCGGCCACTTAAGAGGTTTCCTTCAAAACTATTATTATTGTTTAACTCTCCTCTCTACTAATGCATATACGACAAAACCAACAAAAAAAAGAAATTTAAATCTTTTAAATCATATAAAGTACTATGCAAATACTTCAGTATAAATTAATCTACATTGAATCAAATATTATATCTGAAAAACTCCAATTATCGACATGTTGAAACCAAATATCGTCACATGTTATTACCCATTTATCGTCATGCGTCGATACATGGGTGATATCGTCCACAGAATAAAATTTTCATTGAACAGCTTGCTGGATGGGGGAAAATCAGATAGAATGGGAGAAAATTAGGTAGAATGGGGAAAATTAGGTAGAATGGGGAAAATCAGGTAGAATGGAGGAAAATCAGGTAGAATGGAGGAAAATTGGATATAATTGGGAAAATTATGTAGAATACAGGGAAAATTAGGTAGAATGCAGGGAAAATCAGGTAGAATGGAGGAAAATCAGGTAGAATGGAGGAAAATCAGGTAGAATGGAGGAAAATTGGATATAATTGGGAAAATTATGTAGAATACAGGGAAAATTAGGTAGAATGCAGGGAAAATCAGGTAGAATGGAGGAAAATCAGGTAGAATAGAGGAAAATCAGGTAGAATGGAGGAAAATTGGATATAATTGGGAAAATTATGTAGAATACAGGGAAAATTAGGTAGAATTAGGTAGAATGCAGGGAAAATCAGGTAGAATGGAGGAAAATCAGGTAGAATGGAGGGAAATTAGGTAAAATGTGGGAAAATTTGGTAGAATTGGGAAAATTAGGTAGAATGGGGGGAAAATGAGATAGAATTGAGAAAATTAGGTAGAATGGGGGAAAATCAGGTAGAATGGGGGATAATTAGATTGAATTGGGGAAAACCAGGTGGAATTGAAAAAATTAGGTAGAGTGGGGGAAATTAGGTAGAATGGAGGAAAATCAGGTTGGAATGGGGAAAAATCAGGTAGAATGAGGGAAAAATTGTCTTAGTAGGGGAAATGATGCCAGAATGGAGAAATTATTGATTGCAGCTAGTAGGGGGTTTAACGTCTGCTTCGGAACCAAAGGCCATATATCGCTGATGTCAAATAAAATTGAATGCAAGGGACTCGAAGAAGCAGTCAGAAAGAAAAGTGGCTTCATGAACAAAGTCACCTACCACCGTCAGTGACAAAGCTCATGGATGTAGGAAAGCTACTCAGTGAATGCAGTCCCTTGCCAAGGAATGTGACGAAAATGGTCACTCTAGGCCCTGAATTGTTGTAATTTGGATCATGAAATATTTTCCCCATTTTATCCAAGTAAATCTTTTGTAACGCTACTAACAGTTTCAGAGGGTAGCGCTGGGTTTATGTTCTTCAACTACGAGGGCTTAGTTTTTGTGTTATGTAGACTCATTGGTTTCATTTACTATCACCTCTTCATCTTCCTCTTCGATCCGTGAGTACAATCACCGGATATACCGTATACGTATACTTCTTCGTCACATTTTTGTTACGTGACTACATCACGGAGTAGCTTTACTGCATCCATGAGCAAGACACCGACAGGTGGTATTTGACTTTGCTCATGAATCTCATCTTAATAAATTTATATTTTGAAGTCAGTGAATTGGCATCCGATTCTGCAGCAGACGTTAAAACCCCTACATAAGTAAATTAATCAAAGCGACTATATTTTTAATTTCCTTCTCATTAAATCATCTTGTGTATAACAATAGTGTTTCGTACTATTGGGTCACACAGAGTATTAGAAACTTCAAAAAGAATGAAAAATATATAGTAAACTTTATTTACGCGGCTTATTTAACATATTCAAAGTTTTCCCGGACACTGGAAATGGCATTTAAGATAATATGATGGATTAACAATAATTAATTTATGATATGAATAATTTCAGCTGAAATCAATTTATTTTGAGAGGAAAAAGATTTAGAAAACTACAATCGTATCGAAATTTTGATAGATCACGTTGTTTGTTTTTCCAAATAGACGAAGTTCACAAAATATATATCATCGTAAACTGTGTGAATAAAAATTAACCGAATCTCAGAGAGATGTAAACACTAAACTATCTACTAAATGATTTTAAGATAAATATCAGCTTTATATTGATTATTAAAATCACACGCAGATGTTCAAACATTCTTTGGATAACGTGTATTATGTACGGCAATACAACAACATGATATGACGTCTAAAACTTGTGAAATTTTGTACGTTTTATCAAATTAGATGACACTTTTTCCAATTAAATCAAATTTTATTTTTTACTAATCATTATTTAGATGAACAAGGTATATTGAATAGTATAATCAACTATTCTGATTCTATTATATATGTATAGGTTCCCCCCTCTAATTACCCCCCCCCCTGCTTACCACCCTAATTAAGTTCTAGTACTAACCATGAAACTGTTTTAAAACAACTATTGCGAAATTGATCAAAATACCATTTATCGTCACCCCATGACGATAAATGGAAAATCCTCTTTAATGATACCCAAATATCGACACATCGATTTATTTTAAATATTGATGACTAAATTAATTTCTGATTTTATATTTAAGAAATGCAATTAAACGTAAGTAAAACTGTATGAATGTTATTTTGAAAAAAAATTATTTGAAGCGTAAAATCGCGCATAACAAATTCTCTATACCTAATCAATTTCGGTAGGTTTGTCCTGAATGTACCGTATTGTTATACATCTCATCAGTTAAACTGACACTCTGATTGTAATTTTAAATGAAATTACTTACATTTTTGTAACAATAACAAAAATATATGGAGACATCGATTTGTAAAATACCTAAACCATAGAAATGTTTCTAAGTCTTGTTATGGACGAAAATAACTGAAACGTGACGATAAATGGAGAGGGACGATACAAGGAGCCCTTACCCTATCAATTCAAATTTGAATGTAGACTATGTAGTATTATTAAAAATATTAAGCAAATGAAATTGCAAAGAAAAAAATATCAGAGGAATCATCATGGTGGATATGGCAACACTGGCCACTGCAAAATTGGAGGGAAATCATGATACGTCATTGAAACACAGTTGCTTTTAAAAAGGATACATTGATTCAACTTTTATTTGATAGCATTTAATTTGTATGTAAAAAATAGTGAGAGATAGGTATATGGCTATATGCCTAACATATTCTGTTAAACAAACATATGCAGGCTGCTTAACATGGTGTGGGCTGTCATTTTTCATCTAGGTAGTGAGTGTTTTAAGTGACATTACATTACTAAGTTTAGTGAGTTACTATTGCAATTTGCATACTTTATGAAATTCCTATTAAGTTGTTTAAACTGATCACCTTTCCTGTAAGTAGGTATAACAAAGTAATATAAATGTTTGTTACTACATGGCAAGGTACTGGCATCAGGCATGGCAAGTTTTCTATTCATTACCTCTCATAGAAAACTTTTCAGGGATAAGACCGGTAACTAAAGTATTTTAATTAATGTGCATAATTTCAACTCCGTAGTAGAATAAATAAATTTATTTTAACATTGATAACTCCGCAGAATTGATAAATAATTGAACAACGCAGTGATTAGTACTCAGGAGTCACTCTGTTAAAATTTGACTTTTCCAGTCTGGGGTCAATGTAACAATCTAAATTAATGAGTTAAAATACTAGTTTGTTATCGGACGCATGACGGGAAGTTTTTCCAGTAATCGTCAGGGTGGACGGATGGATTCTATGTTTAATCGGCCAGTCTGTCCGAACATTAATATTAGATGTTCTGATAATCTAGTGATCGGACTACCATTTTAAATAAAAAGTAAGTATTTGTTAGCTTAAATTTTAAAATGCACTGATAGATCGTAAATTGTACATCTAGAGAAACATACACCTGGTACATAAAAAGCTACTGAAACACACTCAGGAGTTTCAAAGAGGAACTGTTCTCTTACGAAAAATACAACGAACTGACCGATAACTTGACTTTCCGACAATGATTGGAAGCTACCTGTTAATTTGTGTGGTTAAATGATTAGAAAGAATTACTAATCAATTATAGTGGTTGATTCTTTAATAATTTAGTACGTATGCCTCTATTCCTTAATATATTATATAGAAAATTATACTCAATGTGTCTGCTATTCCGATTACTAGAGGTATGCCGATTACTGGCACAAACACCCTACTCTTGAACTAGGGCGACCTGGATCCATTTTCTCACTAAACTGGCGACTTTCCTAAATTCCTGCCACACTTCCAGTTTGCAGAATGTGTCTTCTCCCGCAGATATTTTAATTTGAGAGACAGTTACTCTCTGACTCTCAGTAGCTGATTCAGAGTCTCCCGCAGGCCGCAGCTAAATTAAATTAATTAATGGTAACATAGGAATTAATTCAAGATCTCCCGCAGAGATCTCCAATTTCTAAAAATTCAATCAAAAATTCCCGCAGAGAGTCTTGGAAAAATGTTCCATATTCTGCAGACTGGCCACACTTCCACTCAGCACACTTTGAAACATGGTAATTATTGGAAGCTAGCTAATAGCTAGGTAACTAAAAGTCTAAATTAAACTAATTTAAACCTACCTGTCGATGAGTAGCGATTGATCAGCCATGCTCGGAATCAAATGTTCTCCATTATCAATGGATGAAGCTTTGTTATCATCTCTGAAGAGTTTGCATGAATAGCCAAAAACTAGCAATTCTTCCTGTTTATTTTCTTTGACTTTACTACGATTCAGCAATTGAGCCATTTTCTTTGTATTTAGGAACCCTATAGATAAACCGAATGGAATACTTCGATGTATGCTAATCAACAATTATCTATTCCACTGATTTATATTAATAACTAATTTAAACATAGGCAAGTTAATAAATATAATAGGTAACAACAGTAGCGTGGACGACATAGTACTACACCACTTGTTATCCTAAAGCTTGGATGGATCAGTGTTGCCATATTTTTTAATATCCTATAATAAACCTTCGTGCGGATTGTATTTAGGTATGCATTCAATGTACGTATATGTACTACATATATGGTATTGGTATATAATAATAATCTTTATTGATATATCACAAAAAGTTAAAAACAATGTACATAACTATTTCAAATAACATCCACTTAATAATCCATTTTAGGTTTTTAGGGCCATTGCCATTAAGTACTACCAAAGATATTATACTACAATATGATACACTACTCTCGACAATTTCTATTTTCTCTGCCTGACCTGGTTTCGAAAGCGGGAACTAGAATTGAAATATAGTAGGAACAATCCAGGTATGTTGTTTGCGTGGCGTCATAACAGCAACACTTAAAATCATATTTAAAAAAATTGAAGAACGTAACATTGTGAAAATTGTTTATTGATTTCCATTATAAGAAACAGTGACGAATCCATTCATTCTATTCACACTGCTTAACCTAAATTTTCTATCTATGTGTGTTGCCTTGTTGACTTCACGGTCACAAACTAGTCGATTTGTGACAACAACTCACAAAGCTTTACCCTCCAATACCTACCATACTAGGAATACCAATATGGATAGGAAGCGACAATTGAGTGATTTGTGACGTGACATAAGCAAGGGAACAATTTAAAGAAAAAATTAGGGGTTTAGCAGGTTGCATAATTAATTTAATATACAGGGTGATTAAAAAAAGGCAACCGGGTTTTTGGATGGCAATATTTTCCAAACTATACGAGACACTTTTTAATGCTTTATTGCATCTTGAAGATAATTTTTTTTCTATTATTTGATAAATTCGTATTAATGAGTGACATCGAACAATGGTGTGAATCACATTAATTACAATAAAGTTGGTCAAAAATCAAATCTCGCAGAAAGAAAGTTTATACATATAATAGAACAAATCTCTTTTCAATATTTAAAAAAAAAACAGTATAATGCATGAACATATATACAAAGTATATACCGTAACAAATTAAAAAATCTATTATTCCATTATTAGTTTTAATCTCCATGTCCTTCTGTCATTCAATTATGAAATAAACATGCGCAGAAAGAAGTCAATGCAAGAAGGTTGCATTGTGCGGAAACTGTGTTATGATTGGACCCACTTTATGGATGGTAATTCTGAACGGTGAAAAATATTTATATATGCCTAATCATTTGATTGTACCACATCTAAGAGAGGAATTTGATGAAATATTCAACATACTATTTGACCCAAGATGGAGCTCCTACCCATCGCCGCATTATTGTTCGTGATCGCTAGTGAGGTGTTCCATCAACGATTGAAAGAAATTGAACAGGATACTGAGTGACCCCCAAATTTAACCCCATGTTTAATTCTTTCTTTTTGGGTTACATAAAGAATAATTATTTACCAAAGCTCCACGAATTATTCGTGAATTGAAGAGCAACATAATTACAGACTTTGAAGCACTGAGAAAAAATCGAAAGATTATCAGCAAGTCTGTACGAGCAAGGAGAACACGAGCAGAAATTTGCACCTAGAGAAATGGAGGGTACACGGAAGGGCATGGAGATAAAAATTAATAAATGAATAATATTTTTGAAACTTGTTAACGGTATAAATTTTAGTTTTATAGTCATGTATTTTATTGTGGTTTGAAAGGAATATTGAAAAGAGATTTGTTCTATTCTATGAACTTTTTTTCTGCGGGGATTTGATTTTTGACTAACTTTATTGTAATTGATGTCACACCATTGTTCGATGTTACAAATTAAAATGAATTTATAAATTAATAAAGAAAAAGATTATCTTCAAGATGCAATAAAACATTAAAAAGTGGCTCGTATAGTTCAGAAAATATTGCCATCCAAATACCCGGTTACCTTTTTTTTAATCACCCTGTATATTCATTTATTATGTTATGCAATTTAATAACTATTTATTTTACAAATTTACCTTCTTCAATTGTTTTAAATATGATTTTAATTGTGATGTTATGACATCACGCATACAACATACCTCGATTGTCCTTACTATATTTCAATTCTAGTTACCGCTTTTGAAACCAGAAATTGGCGAGAGTAGTGTATCTTATTGTAGTATAATATCTTTGTAAGTATTATACTATTTATAATTCATCAATTATTATTGTACTAGAAGAATGGTGAACTTTTAGATTCAATTGCAGTTGTTCAGTGGATACATTTTTAGTGGAGACAGTGTACACTGTACACGTACAGTAGGGTGGGCCAAAAAATAACGTTTTGGATATTACTTATGGAATAGTGATATAAAGTTGATATGACAAGTAAAGGTACGTCACAGTACAGAGAAGATATAGTATCCCAGAGCTATAGGGGGGATATTACGCGTGTCCCGGTAGGCTGTGACGTCACATGTCAACAATGGTGCGTACGTTTGTACGTACAGTACAAACACAAAAGATGGCTGCAACACACCCAACTTTTGTTAAATAACGTTTTCGGTGATATTTTTTTAAATTCCACATTACCGCATGCTATTATCCAATCTTTATAGTCATACGGACGAATATTAAAAAAATGACTGTTGATGAAATTGCTACTGGTCTTTTTACACCCAAAATAGTAACAAATTTTTAGTTTTGAAGAAGACGATTTATTCAAGATAATTAGATCATTAGTCAGATCGGTCGCATTGGCCGCCATCTTAATTCTCTATTCCACGTGACCCACATCAATTCTGTTTACTATGACGTGACCTCTTGTTTACATACATGACGTCACAGCCTACCCAGAATAAATTTGAATAATACATGGAACTGGGGTACTTTACTATTCTGTTTACTATGGGTACGTGTACTGAAATTTGAGTGAATTCTGACATGATTAACAGACCAAATATCAGAAAAGTAACATTTTTAGTGATTTTTACTACATTGTGCCAAAAAACTCATAATCCCTGATTTATTATCATTTAGAATATGAAGATAGTTTGAGAAGAGTTTATTTTGGTGTTTGTGCCGGAAAATCAGATAGGTACGACAATATAATTACAGTTGCCCCCACCCCTCCAAATTGTTTGAATTTAGGCACCGCTGGAGAGAGTAGTCAGTGTAGTGCTCCACACTTATGGAGGTCTGGTGCTCAATGAAGAACATAATAAGGAAATTCATATGCATGAAATTGAGCAAAAACAATAATTATTTATTGATAAACCAACATTCAAATATTTGGGACACTTGGTGACTCAAAAAATTTGACAAAGCGAATTGCATGGGTTATTATCGTATTGCTGAAATCCGAGTAAATTCGAAATTTTTGCAATACGAAAATATTGATAAATGCTTTTATAAAATGAAATCAATAAAATTCACAAAGTCATTTTGAGAATTAAATTACTTCTATCTTATCACAATAACAGCATGATTACTCTAGAAGCCAAATTTATAGAGAAATATTGTAATACTAATATATTTAAAAAAAAAAGTGCTCAGGGCAACTCAAAAGTATCAAATATTTATCTGCAATTTTGCAAGTTGTGTTTTTTCATAACTTGCCAACTACTTTTACCTATTCCACAGAAAAAAAAAAGTCGAATATTTCAAAATTAATGGGAAAATATCTTTTTGTACAAAATTTCAAATGTTTTGGGGCTACTCAAAAATATTCAGAAATGGCTTGGAAATTGGCATGCAATGTTCTTTTTTAACGTATCAACTTATTATAACTATTCCATATGAAGATTCTGAAGTTTGCCCGAAACCCCTATTTTTTGGCTAAGATCCTCCTACTTTTTCCACGAGAATATAAGAAAAATCGATATAATTGTTATTTGTTTTAGTTGCTATCCATGATACCTGCAATTATCATGGATAACAACTAAAATAATTAATTATTATATCGTTTTTTCTTATATTCTCGTGGAAAAAGTAGGAGGAGCTTAGCAAAAAGTCTGGTGGAAAGACTTGAAAAACCCTACATGTGTACGACCCGTAAGATGGCTGTGGGTAGGGCTGTACGTCAGATGCGAAGTCCATTGATTATATCACGCTTTGTATTATCGATTGTTTGCATTTCTTCTATTTTGCAGATTCTGGTTATATTTATTTGAAGTGGATATTCACGGTTGCTCTTCGTTCTCTCCAAGCAGTTCACTTCTGTGTATGAACAATGTTTTACCTGTGATATCCCTGCACACGAGCCATTATATTAGACTCCACTACTAGCACTATCAGAATAAAAAAACCTAAGTACATTTAACATTTTTAAACAAACTGTATTTTACATAATAGAGATAGTGCGGATCCCCTTTCAATAGTAAATAAATAAGGTTATAGATTATTATTATAATTTTTAGTTGTGATATTGTGAAAAATCTTGTACATCATAACCTATTGAAAAATATATTTATGTCTTTCAATGTTATAACAATTGTGAAGTTTATTTAATAAACATTTACAAATACAATCTTTTTTCTTGTATATTTAATGTAAAAATATTGTAATTTCAAACAAAACAAAAATTTATGCTATAGAAAAAAAAATATCCTTAAATAATATTCTACTTTTATAATTTGTATAATTGATTTATTTTCACTTTTTGAACACATTCATTAGTACAAAAAAAAAAGACAAAACTTTCTTCAATATATGTAACTTGTGTTGGGGAAATTCCATGTTCCATGTTATTGTTCATTATTATAAGAAAGGTATATAATAATTGAAATATAAAATGAATAACTATTTTGTCTTACATGATCGAAAATGTGGAACATTTCGAAAACTGAAAAAAATCGATCACTTATATATTAATTATATTTCTATATTCATAGTCATAAAAAATATATATTCTCTGGCTCGTTCGCTATCTTACCTGTAAAATGGTATGTATTAACCAGGTGTCCTAGCGTAGATTCTCCCACACGGTAACCAGGTGTACTTTCACCTGAAAAAAGATAAGATTAACGTACTCGGAGTGGTTAATACCTTAACTAAGATTGTAAGTATCAATCACTAGCGATATATCATTTATTCATCATTCAGAATAACAAAATTTAACAGAAAATTTTCTTTAATAAAATAATTGGTGGTGGCGTACCATGGGTCGCACATTGCTATAATATAATAATAATATAAGGTTAGGTCAGGTTAATTATCTTGCCTCCACTCCCCCCTCCCCCCAAGACCTCCAAATAACCGGATCACTATCCAAACCTTATATAATTATAGTTACTTGTGGGTTATCTTTCATCACGTGTTCGGGATTCACAGGTACATTTTCAGTTTATTTCTTATAAATATACTGAAATATTTATATCAAGGGCCGTGTCGCCAGCCGAACAAACTACATAACAAACTACATAACACTTTATGATTGTTGAATAAACTGAGCCGTTAGACGTTCTATTTGTACTATATATATATCAGAATATACTAGAAATATACTGCAAATGTACCTGTGATACCCAAAAAGTGATGACAGATAACCAACAAGTACCTAAACTTTCTATTTTAGAAGAAATTATAGTTGTAGAGGGTAAGAGTTTTTCTGGTGTTTAGATTATCTTTCGATAATACAGAAAACTGGTTCGCAAAGCACAGTAATCCAGTCGGGACCAAGAGGTGACATCTCTCCTGCATGCTGACTGTCGCCTGAATATTAAAGAGAGGTATGTGCGTATTATTTTCACAATCAATATTTTAACACAATATGATAGATAAACATTAATTATTTGATGATATTATTTCGGCTGAAATCACAGTACTTTCAGAGAAGATAGGGTTTTTATTAGTTAACATAAGTTTGAGTGATCATCCGATAGATGGCACTGTTTACTTTAAATCTTCATGGACAGTTAATATCTTCGTGAATCAGCAATAGTTGATCGAATTTGAGATGAATATACAGTACACATATACACTATAACTAACTAATGAACTATTTATAGAGGTATAATTATGAATATTGCATGCAAATATATAATCGTTATTTGTACATCGTTTATTGAAATATAACAATCTAATTAATGACACAACTCAATAAAATTTGAGAAATTATTCGCCTGATGGCGCTTTTCTAAAATTTGTTGAATTTTCTTTCTCATCTAGATTATACTTAAGATGAATAAAGTATAAAATATTACATAATTAAATATGCTGATACCGTTAAAACACATATGAGCAAATGTTTGGTCCCCCTCTCTTTAAGTTCAAGTAAGTTCGATGAGAAGAGTTGGTCGGAATAACAATACGAACAATTTTTTTATACACATGCATAGTTCTCTGATCAAGTTAATGAATAGATTTCAATAACTTGATTGGATATAATTAGAAGTCAATTACATTTATCTAACATTTAAAAGCAGATTTGTGCAATAGACTAAGTTTCAGGTTATCGAAAAGTTCTATATTTTATATCGTAAAAGATCGATCAAATTTTAATACTTGGTATCTATGATAGCTGCAGGTATCATGAATACCAATTAAATTAAAGTAATAATACTTATTATGTAGAACAGATTAATAGATTGTAACTTATATAACAATGATGATAATAGTATGATACATCTTCATTCAATTTTAACTTTTGAATAGAGTGTCCTAGCCTTCTACAATAGATAAATAGTTGTATAGTCATTGATATTGTTTCCTGCAACTGTATGAATGCTGTCCGTTCTTTGCCATCCTCCTGACAGTTTCCTTGTGTGTAGAAGTGGACCTTTCAAAAGTTGTTTGGAGATTATTGCTGAACTAAAACTTCTCAAGTACGACGAACAAATTATATTGAAATCAAAATTTGTTCGAAGTGCTTGAGCAGATTCCTTCAACTGAAACTCTGGTGGGAAGGCGACTAGATCCGACCTCAGACTGATTTGGTGAAATCTTCTCTGACGTGATCACCACTGCTGTCACTTGCACATTTCAAACATTCATTACTGATCTAAATCACTGAAAAGAAAGACTCCTTTAAATGTACTAATAGGGAGTTAACCGAGGGTAGCTAGAGTAACCTCAGACCTATCGGACAGTTCCACATTTTCGATAATATAAGAAAAAAAAGGTACCTATAGTTTTAAATTTTAACTCGATATTTCAATTAGTGTCCATGATACCTGATACCAGCGTGTCCATGATACCTGGTATCATAGACACTAATTGAAATTACGAGTTAAAACGTGAATTGTACCTTTTTCCCCATATGATATAAAATATAGAACTGTTCTATAACTCTGAACTTACCCTAGCTAGCTATACCTTGAACTGCTGCTACCTGATGTACTGACATGGTGATAAGTCGTATCTAACTAGGCAGTGTCCTTATCATTCCAAATGAACAATGGTTAAAAATTTCATTATAGATAGATAAGACGATTGAAATCTTATCTGTTACAATCTCTGATACAGTCGTTTATGACATACACATCATCTAATTAATGACACATGAATTAATTAACGATAAAGAAACAAATTTTACATATTACAAGATGTGGCAAATAATAAGAAAAACAGATAAAATATTAATTGTAATTTAAATCAGCCAATAAATTTTAAGTTAATTTAAATCATTTTGAAATGTAACTGTAGTCATAAAATATAAATATTTTCTTTTTACATGGTCTGTTCATTTACTAATGAAAAAAAAAAACAATGAAAATGAGACAATATTTGTAGCAGAGATGCAATTAAGTCCTATACATAAAATGTGATCCTTTTTTGTTCTCTGTACACATATATTGCACAAAATATCAAAATAGCAACAAAAATCATACAATAATATATAGATCCTTCAATTTTAATAGAGACTATAATGTCTTCTATTCAAGTAGCAGATGGTCTATCTTTTATTACAAGTTTTAAGCAGATTGACTTGAGATTTACTTTTCACTTTCTGACAACAGGAGGAAATTCTGAATATCAGTTGAACTGAGGCAGGTATATGGGAAGCTCTCTTATATATTGCTTGTTTGTCAGGTGTTATGTTATACATATGGAGAATCTCCTCACTGATAACAAATACTGGTATGTGATTAACCATATATATTCATTTATCTCTGCAGGCGAGTTTGTTCATATGGTTTTGATGAAGTTTGTGATATACGGACTTGATATTCAATATCATTTACAGAATGATATAAATTAGTTTCTTGAGCATTTGGTTTTAGGTAATAATTTAGGGAATATTCAAACAAAGATGTTGGAGATGAAATTATTTATTAATTCTTATCTTTAACATGAAGCTATTAGTTTTTGTTATTCAAAACTAACACAACTTAGGTACGTATGTGCAATCTTATTACGTCAAGCGACTCCTACACTGTCTAAATGATTTAAAAAGGTGATTGATATTCTCTAAAGTCTAATTGATTTAATTTAAACATATAGTATTAATATTCAGTTTTACAAAAGTAGCTCTAACAGCTTTTTACTCCATTGCCAAGTTCGTCATCTTCAGTGGTTTCATCCTCATCCTGCTCCAAGAAAGACACGCTGTTCACCCTCCCAATTCCAAACTTCTTGGATGCACTTCCTGGTCTTTGGAGGATTGGAGAAGGTGAAGGAGTTCCATTCGTTGGGGAGGGAAACTGGCGATTGTAGGAACCATTTTGATGAGTTGGAGAAGGAGATCTGCTGGCGGAGACCTCCATCTCTCCATGTTGATGAGAGGATGGTCTGCCTATGCTCTGAATTTGAGGACCAAAGTTGAATTTGTTGTCATTATGGCTCTTTGTTTTAGAGGGTGACTGGATTGCGGTGTCTGAGTTAGGTGATCTCGATCTTGTTGGGGATGAGTGCAGCACTCTCACATTTGGTCGATGGTTGTGAGCGTGTTCCGTCATAGCTCTTAACTCTGCGTTAATATCAGCAAGACCTGAATCTATCTGAGGACTCCTGAGAGATGCAATAGGATATTAATATAATATCTATGCCTGTATGAAATGTATATACCTTCGAATAATCACTTACCTGTTCTCCATCATTATCTGAGAAGAGGACGCAGGTCGTTGTGGAGAGAAAGATCTTCCAGAAGACGACCGACTTTGAAAAGTGTGAGCACTAAAGTAAAAAAACTGTTAAATTCTTCCAAGATCATTTTCAATTTCAATATATTATAAGAATAATACTTTGCTTACCCCTGCTAAAATAAATATACAAATTAGATTATTCTCTTATTTCAAACCTGCAGGGTCTGGATGAACCAATAGTGACGTCATCGAGTCTCCTAGTTAGTTGAGCCATTTCCCTCTGCCCTGAAATGAGTCTTTGTAATTTGCCTAGAGTGTCGAAATCAGACCCATTGCATTCATCTGTGTCTGTTCCAAGTAAATCCATCACCACGCGACGAAAATCTTGTAACTAGAAGAAATAGATGCAATCTTCTTAATATCGAATATCATTCTTTTGAATTACTATTATTATATATATTTGATTTATCGAGCTCTACCTGTCGCTCTTTCCTGGTTGCGTCCCTAATTCCTTGTCTTGCCATCGCCATCTCGTGGGATATTCCATCCAAAGTGGCGTCACTGACTCTTCTCTCTTCAATTACTTGTTCATTGGCAACTCTGAGCTGAAAAAGGACGTGATATGAAAAAGTATCATTAGTGCATTATTATGTTACATCTAGGGTTAGTTCCAAACTATCGGGCGGTTCCAATTCTTCGATCATATCATAAAAATATTTATAGTAATACTATACATTTATTTGATTTATATTTAAATTGGTATCCATGATACCTGCATATATCATGGATACTAATTGAAATAAAATCTAAGATGTAGAACTGTTATATTTGATCTAAGATGTGGAACTGTTTGATAATTTGGAACTCAGCCTAAACTGTAATTAAGGGAAGTAGCTACCTGTTCTTTGAGTTGAGTTATTTTCCTTTGCTGTCTGGTTTTAGCTCCTTCTAATTCACCAATTTTGGCAGTCATTTCTTCATTCCTCTCCTCCAAGACAGCTGCTCTACTCTGTAATAATAGGTGTTAAAATATACTGCAATATTATACGCTCTGTCTTAAATATAACAAGTTGATAAGATATAAATCACGAATAATATTTAAACCCTATCCTATATTTGTCATGAATTATGTTATTTAAAAGTTTTACCAATACAATAATATTTAATTAGAGAATAACCTTGTAATCTCCTGCAGCGGCCAACTGTGCTCTCAAATCTCTTAGTTGAAGCCTCAACTCTCCAGCCTCTCCAGTCGCTCTCTCTAAAGCCCGAGTTTGTTTTCGATATCTGAGATAAGAATCAGATAATTTATTATCTTCTTAAGAGCCGTACACACGCAGGGTTTTTTAAGTCTTTCCACCAGACTTTTTGCTAAGCTCTTCCTACTTTTTCCTCGAGAATATAAGAAAAAACAATAAGAATCGTATAATTATTATTTTGAATCCATGATACTATGCAGATATCATGGATACCTGCATGGTATCAAAAAATCGATATAAATCGTATAATTATTAATGGGTATCCATGATACCTGCAGGTATCATGGATACAAAATAATAATAATAATTTATGCGATTTTTATCGATTTTTCTTACATTCTCGTGGAAAAAGTAGGAGGAGCTTAGCATAAAGTCTGGTGGAAAGACATAAAAACCCTGCGTGTGTATGGCCCTTTAAGGAAAGTTTCATTCGCACGTAATGTAATTTAGTATCAATACCATACCTGGCCATCAAATCATCTCTCTCGTCTTCAACATGCTTTGCTGCTTTGGTAGTCTCTTCATTCAAGCTCAGTTTTCTTCTGAGCATATCGAGATGAAGATCTTTCCTGTCGACAGATTCTCTCAGACTCTTCACCTTCCTTTGCAGCTGATAGACTGTAGTCGTCTAATAGAAATTAGATAATTGAATTATACAATAGAATAGGAATTAGACATTTGCTGTGATTAAATTAGCTCAACTTAACATATACCTTATCAACCAATTTGTCTCCTTCTAGCTTTGCAAGTTGTTCAGCTCGGCAAATTACCAAATCAGGATCATTGGTCACTTCATTTCCTAAATCTTGAAGACCCAAAGCTGCAATTAGTTTTTTCAGCAGACGACCATTCTGTTATTGTCATAAGAGTCAGTGAATATAACAATAATTTGTTTGAGCTGTACGAAACTGATATGTTATGATTATTCCAAATAGTATAGCTTGCCTTATCCTTCTCAGTGACTGAGGATTCTCGCTCCTGTTCCACGTTATTAAGTTCTGCCTCAAGTGTCCGCAATCTGGTAGAGTGAGATCTTGCATCCTCTTCAGCTTTCTGAGCTCTCTTAGTTGCTGCGTCATATAGTTCAGACTGAACACTCACTTGGTCCTCTACATTTCGATATTGATGCTTCAAGCGATCTATTAGCTGAAAAATATATTATTAAGTTTAAAATATATCACAAAATTATATGATGATTTGTTATGCGACATTAACAATTATTACCTCTTGCATCTCCCTGGCATTAGCAACTCTGGTTTGTAGAGCTTGGACAATGCCCTGAGGAGTTGGTGTGACTGCAGGAGAGTCTGACCCTGGTGGTGCCTCTGCTGATAGCAAGGAGGAGAGTGTGTTCAGGACTCCTTTCCACTCTACTTCATTTTGCTGACGACGATGATCAGCTACCATGAGCTCATCTAGACCGGAAATATATTAAAAAACTAAAAAACCTGAATTCTAAGGAAAAAAATATTTCTCATTCATTTAGAAAAACTATTGAGAAATAGTATTTGTATAATACTTACATTTTCATAAGTGTCCATACCTTTAGTCTGCTGAAATTTAGCTTCTGTTGCATGAAGTTCATCGAGGGTTAGATTCAATTTCTTTGATGTACTCTGTACCTTGTCTCTGAGACTAAAAATCTCTTCCTCTGCTGTTCGAACCTTCAGGCGGAGTTCGTCGTCACTCTAAGATGTAAATGCAGTAGAATACATTATGATAAAAAGTATATGTATTCTGTACACACATTAACTCTTTCTAAAGTTACACGTTATTTATTATCTACACAGCACTAATACTAATGATTTCTCATAACTACAGGTCTATTTTAATGAGTGTTAGGAAATAAATTGTGATGGGAGTTTTATAATATTCCATGACTATATTTCTACCGCATGTTTCTCTTTATTTTAGGTTTCTTTTACAAAAGGTAATTATCTATAAAGCATCAGAATATTATATCCTAGAAAAAAGTTATTCTGGAGCTCTGGTACGATAAATTTTCTTCAAACAGTTATCTCCTATTCCTGCTCACGGTTCTCAAATTTTCGGTTGCTGTTATTTGTTGACTGAGGTTCCTTCTTTCTTCATCCAATTGAGTGACAAGTCGACTAATAGTTTGTCTAGCTCCATCGGCAGCCGCCATTTGCTGATGAAGATTTTCTTCAAGTTGACTTTTTTCTGATCGAAGAGCGGACAGTTCCTATTCAGATAATTACAAATGAGTCTAAGAGAACTAGCATTTAAAGTCATAAACGAACAAAATGAATCATATTCAAGTTATATCTTCTGTTTATTTACCTGAACAGTTTCTGAAAGTTTCTTCGATATGGCATCTGTAATGAAATCATGAGGACCAGGATTTCTAGGAACATTCAAAATGCTTGTGACTGTTGTAGATAACTCTGATAATTTTCTCTGAGATGTTTCGACTTTTTGCTCTGCAGATTCTCGTTCTTCAAGCAAAGTCCTATAAAGGTAATTGATTCGTTTTATTAACAAAGTAAATTAGCGAAGTTAAATCGCCATCTTAACTTACTGCTTAACTTACCGAACTCTTTCTTCAAGCTCAGTAATTCTTTCAGACAATCTCCTGTTTTCACGACTCAATGTTGCAGACGAAATTTCTGCCCGATGGAGACTGGATTGTAAACTTGTAATGGCTTCCTCACTTTCCTTTATTTAATAGATAGTGTATATTAAATAATCGTGAAGAATAACCCATCAATAATATGCAAAGCTGTCTCTAACTGAATATTATATGAAAATATAAAATAGTTCATTGATCTTTTGACCTACACTCAGAGAAATTCTGATGCACTCAGGTGTTTCGAGTTCACCCTATGGCTTTGTCTCCAAAGCGAGACACTTTAGTGCATCAAACTATAGTTTGGATGTACTTTGGCTCGAAAGTGCATCAGTTCGATGCACTTTAGTATCTCAAATTTTCCTTTGCTAAAATGATGAGAATAATTTCCTCAACATTTTAACAAACTTATAGCTGAGACACTGAAGTGCATCAGACTGATGCACTTTCGAGCCTAAGTGCATCCAAACTATAGTTTGATGCACTAAAATGTCTCGCTTTAGAGACAAAGCCATAGGGTGAACTCGAAACACCTGAGTGCATCAGTTGGAGTTGTTTATTTTTCTCAGTGTACAGAAATATTTGAAAACGTTTCCGGTGTTGTTAATTACATGACTCTATTATCAGTTTATTGTGCTTGAATTACTTTTTAAATAAAACCTATTACACTATTTCATTCGGTATATGTATGTGAATATCAAATGAAGTCAATTTTTTTTTC
Source organism: Caprella mutica (assembly GCA_947561585.1). Classification (NCBI taxonomy): domain Eukaryota; kingdom Metazoa; phylum Arthropoda; class Malacostraca; order Amphipoda; family Caprellidae; genus Caprella; species Caprella mutica. Next base: position 54,203 of record CANNZV010002528.1, read on the forward strand.
AAAATGATTACAATTAAGCTTAAGTTAAACCCAGAAAAAGTTATGTTACAAAAAAAAATTGAGTGGGTAATCTGCTGCTCTCTGGACCTCAGTATCATTTTCTCTTCATAGTTTACCTGCAGCCTACTCCTCAGACTAATGATTGTAGCCGCCTGTCTTGCGTGCTCCTGTCGATGAGCATCCAACTGTCTGGCTTGTTCTTCGCCTTCAGATCTTTTTTGCTCAAGAGAGCCTAGCGTGGATCGTAAGTCTTCTTCCAGTCTTTTCGATTTAACGGACACAGCAGCTAGTTCACTTCTCAGTAGCTCCTCAGTGTCTTTCATAGTCTGAATTGCAACAAAAATAAGTTAATATTTCAAATATTTACAATGATGATTTCAAGTTTTTGTATGCGATCATATGAAGTACCTTTGATGGATATGATAATCTTGAAGCTGGTGCTAGGGAATCCAAATGGTAGCTCATATTAAAGGAGGTTATTTCATCCTGAAAAAAAAAAGTGATAGGATTGATAATTCTGAAGAGGATTACAAATGTTGATTAAGATTAGAAAAATGCATACCATTTTCGTGCTACTTATCCCTAATAGATTGCTGTTAGATGTATAAGAAGTCAGAGGAATCTTTGTAGGAGAAGGTGAAAGTGTATAAGAGCGTTTTTTCTCGAGTTGAATGTCTTCCAACTTCATTCTATCTTCATTTCTGTTCGAAAACATAGTAGGGTTTGAACCAACGTCTTGAAGTGTTTTCTCTGGAGAATCCTTTACAGGAGCCACTGAAGTTGATAACTCGGAAACATTTTCTTCGCTAGAAGCACCTTTCGTCTGTTCGATTGCTGTGGAACGAAGAGGATCCTCGTCTGAAGAGGAAGATTCTCCAGCTACCGAGGAAATGCGATTCATTCCTGGGAATAGATTAAAAATTATACATGGAATTATTTCTAAAATATATGCAATATTGTTATTCCACTGACTTGTTGTTCTGGTTATAGATGAAGAAGAAGAGGATCTCTTCAAGGTAGTAATTCGAAATGTGGTGAGAGGAATCTCCACTTTCTTAAAGTCTTCCACCGAGGACAGGGAGGTGGTGGTGGAGGAATTGGTGGATGAAACAATTGAGGAAGTGGTGAAATTCACCAAAATTTCTTCCTTGACTCCATTTTTTTTCATTTTGGAATATAAATTGTTTCTTTCTGAAATCAAATGTCAAAGAATTCATTTTAATTTACTTTAAATTAAATTTACTAATCAAAATTTTTAATGTTAATTTTTCAGTCTATAGAATTTGGACTCGGAACTTTCGGTCTCGGATTGATAAATGGGCTGTCAATATAAAATGAATGGTATATAGTTGGTTGTATCCGAGGGTTTGTTGTATTGCACGCTTCATGAAACGGCAGGGGGGTTGGGGGTAGCACGTCCCCAGATACATCTAACTGATAAGTTATTTACACCTCAGACAAAAAGTTCCGAGACCGAATTTTCCGCTCAAATTTCATGTTAAATAAATATCAAAACATGTCAAAATTACTAATGTTATTAATGTTACGTATCATTTTATAACGGTTAATAATGTTATCCGCTTTTATTAAATACACTACCCATTTTAGTATTCTTAATTTCAACTTTTTCTATTATTGTTCCTTAATAAAATCATCATTAAACGAGACCGAATTTTTTTTGAGATGGTAGTTTCCTAGTATTTAAAAATATTTTATTAGCACACGAAAATTTCTTAAAAAAGATATAATGCACGGTTCGGTTGGAGAGAAATAACGATAATTTCAGACTATTAAAGGCTATGTTAAATTTGTGTGTTTGTTGTTCCGTTAGTTAAGAGTTCCCCCTCTGTGTACTTCCCCTCAAATTAAAACAGGTTAATTAATTTGGTAGTGACGTGAAGGGACTGGTCACTGATGATATTCCTACTCTCTAAAATTTTACTCTATACCACAAATTTCCGCCACTAGAAAGAAATGAAATAATAAAAAGTTTGGTATTGATATTCTCTCCAAAAATTGTGAGCAATTACAATGAAAATGAGATTTTATTATATTTGACAGGTAAACTCCCAGTTTTCGACCGGTCACATTTTCGATCATAAAAGATGATACATAAAATGATTCTTATCATGTAAGATGATGATAAATTGGTATCCATGATACCTGCAGGTATCATGGATACTAATTAAAATAACGAGTTAAAATGTTAAATTATATATTTGTTCATTATTTTGAAAATATTAAATAAATTCTGCCTCCTGTCTTTTTAAATATAATAAACTAATTTAGTCTTCAAATTTATTGTTTTTAGAGTTGCTCTCAACTGTTGTCCTCACTGTACCTCTTCCGGTAGACTAAATCTATACGTTTCCTACACCCGATTGGGACAGATGACGCGTTGCCATGGCGACATAGAGATGGCTCATTAGAAGAATGCCTTCTGATTCTAACTTGGTCTGATCATCTAATCGTTAATAATTCCAATAACTAAAAATTCTACCACCTTCTTCACTAAAGAAAATCTTTAAAATATGAACACTATATTTTATTACAAATTCTACGTCTGCAGTTTCGATAGAATCTGAGAATTTCTGCCGCTTGGGAGTACCTTGTGATTTGTTTTGGAATAAATCGAGAGAGAAATTGGACAGAGGCTGTCTCATCAGCGGTAGTTTGGATGACTTTCCTAACTGAACCGATCGTTTGAATTTGAATAGTTCATTATAATGTAGAGGAAATCTTAGAATATTGCTTTAATATAATAACTTTATAATATGTTAATTTGTTTATTACGTTCTTTCTGAATTTACGATAGAAGTGATATATCTATCAGATGTAAAAGGAGAATAATGGAAGAAAGAGAATGCATTTCTAGATTTATTAAAATGCGGAAGTGCATATAAATTAGAACACTATAAACTCCAACCTAGTAATCATTGTGAAGTTTTAATAACGCAATGTGAGCCTCTAGCCGCCACTAGCAGGCGTAAGGCCTGCACCGCTAGATGGAGCTTCTTGTATGGCAGTACGTAGGTCTCCTCACTCAGAGAAATGAAGCGACTGTAGAGTTTGATGGCCAGTTCTCTCTCCCCGTCATCCATGCTCTTCTTAGCCACTTTGAACACTGAAAAGGTAATGAGGAATTTAATGTATTGGATTTAATTCTTAGTAAAAGAAACCGTAAAGTGGAACTCTATGTTTAATTCTTTTAAAGATTGTTTATTACTATTTACTTATAGTTAGAGACAGAGTTATGGTGAGCCATGGACGATTAAGTACGTTTCTCTGCAAAATTTACCGGTTACTATTCCTATCGTACAAAGGTATTAGTGAAGCTTCAATTGTTTATTTGTTTATTTCAAGAATATACCATAAATGATTAAAATCTATTTTTAAATTAACATCTAGTTACATTTGTCTGTTTGTAAGGTTGTAGATTTCAACTCGTCAACTAGTTGAGATTTTCGGCATTTCTGGCACTTAACGCTCCGCCCACTTTCTGCCGACTGTTCTTTGGCGCTGAGACGAAGAGGAAAAGAACAACTACGACACTTGTAGCGGAAGTCTTCCTCGTTGAGAGTGAGGTAAGAGGGCCAGTCCTGTTCACAGGCCACACATCCACACCTGGGAAAAGGGAACAATAAATTAGTAGTTGAAGCACAATTGAAACAAAGTGTATATTTCAACATGACATTGAGTCTGTCCCGGGCTGGATAAGTTACGAATTATCAGTCATACATTTTCTGTCAAATAAGAAAAAACTTTATAATAATTACTATTTTATTTTACTTTGTATTGGTATCCATGATAACTGCAGGTATCATGGATACCAATTAAATAGTAAACAACTCCTTCACAATCTATTGAGGTATCACAAAATATTACGATAGAATATTCCCTTAATCTTCTATGGCCCCACCATAACTTTCTTTCTGCTACTAAGGTGTGATATAATATGATGTAATATAAAATAGATATATTGGTATTAAAAATATATTATTTATGGATACATATATATAGATATTCAGATGAGAGCAAATAGATGCATTACATTTATTCGCATGATGGAATCGATAAGACATCTAAAGAAAGAATTGACATTACACCTACCATGCAATTGGAAAAAGAGAAAAACATATTACATATATTATTAAATTTAATACAGTGGAAACTATTTAAAATGTACATTAAACTGTACATTTCAAACGGAGAAGCGTGAGAGTTAAGTATCACCTGAACCAGTAGCATGAGAGCTAAGTATCACCTGAACCAGTAGCGTGAGAGTTAAGTATCACCTGAACCAGTAGCGTGAGAGCTAAGTATCACCTGAACCAGTAGCGTGAGAGCTAAGTATCACCTGAACCAGTAGCGTGAGAGTTAAGTATCACCTGAACCAGTAGCGTGAGAGCTAAGTATCACCTGAACCAGTAGCTTGAGAGAGCTAAGTATCACATGAACCAGTAGCGTGAGAGCTAAGTATCACCTGAACCAGTAGCGTGAGAGTTAAGTATCACCTGAACCAGTAGCGTGAGAGAGCTAAGTATCACCTGAACCAGCAGCGTGAGAGAGCTAAGTATCACCTGAACCAGTAGCGTGAGAGTTAAGTATCACCTGAATCAGTAGCGTGAGAGCTAAGTATCACTTGAACCTGTAGCGTGAGAGCTAAGTATCGCCTGAACCAGTAGCGTGAGAGAGCTAAGTATCACTTGAACCAGTAGCGTGAGAGCTAAGTATCACCTGAACCAGTAGCGTGAGAGCTAAGTATCACCTGAACCAGTAGCGTGAGAGAGCTAAGTATCACCTGAACCAGTAGCTTGAGAGAGCTAAGTATCACCTGAACCAGTAGCGTGAGAGAGTTAAGTATCACCTGAACCAGTAGCGTGAGAGAGCTAAGTATCACCTGAACCAGTAGCTTGAGAGAGCTAAGTATCACTTGAACCAGTAGCGTGAGAGAGCTAAGTATCACCTGAGCCAGTAGCTTGAGAGAGCTAAGTATCACCTGAACCAGTAGCGTGAGAGAGCTAAGTATCACCTGAACCAGTAGCTTGAGAGAGTTAAGTATCACCTGAACCAGTAGCTTGAGAGAGATAAGTATCACCTGAACCAGCAGCGTGAGAGAACTAAGTATCACCTGAACCAGTAGCTTGAGAGAGCTAAGTATCACCTGAACCAGCAGCGTGAGAGAACTAAGTATCACCTGAACCAGTAGCTTGAGAGAGCTAAGTATCAACTAAACCAGTAGCTTGAGAGAGCTAAGTATCACCTGAACCAGTAGCGTGAGAGCTAAGTATCACCTGAACCAGTAGCGTGAGAGCTAAGTATCACCTGAACCAGTAGCGTGAGAGCTAAGAATCACCTGAACCAGTAGCTTGAGAGAGCTAAGTATCACCTGAACCAGTAGCTTGAGAGAGCTAAGTATCACCTGAACCAGTAGCGAGAGAGCTAAGTATCACCTGAACCAGTAGCGTGAGAGAGCTAAGTATCACCTGAACCAGTAGCTTGAGAGAGCTAAGTATCACCTGAACCAGTAGCGTGAGAGAGCTAAGTATCACCTGAACCAGTAGCGTGAGAGCTAAGTATCACCTGAACTAGTAGCGTGAGAGAGCTAAGTATCACCTGAACCAGTAGCTTGAGAGAGCTAAGTATCACCTGAACCAGTAGCTTGAGAGAGCTAAGTATCACCTGAACCAGTAGCGAGAGAGCTAAGTATCACCTGAACCAGTAGCGTGAGAGAGCTAAGTATCACCTGAACCAGTAGCTTGAGAGAGCTAAGTATCACCTGAACCAGTAGCGTGAGAGAGCTAAGTATCACCTGAACCAGTAGCGTGAGAGCTAAGTATCACCTGAACTAGTAGCGTGAGAGAGCTAAGTATCACCTGAACCAGTAGCTTGAGAGAGCTAAGTATCACCTGAACCAGTAGCTTGAGAGAGCTAAGTATCACCTGAACCAGTAGCGAGAGAGCTAAGTATCACCTGAACCAGTAGCGTGAGAGCTAAGTATCACCTGAACTAGTAGCGTGAGAGAGCTAAGTATCACCTGAACCAGCAGCGTGAGAGAACTAAGTATCACCTGAACCAGTAGCTTGAGAGAGCTAAGTATCACCTGAACCAGCAGCGTGAGAGAACTAAGTATCACCTGAACCAGTAGCTTGAGAGAGCTAAGTATCACCTGAACCAGTAGCGTGAGAGCTAAGTATCACCTGAACTAGTAGCGTGAGAGAGCTAAGTATCACCTGAACCAGTAGCTTGAGAGAGCTAAGTATCACCTGAACCAGTAGCTTGAGAGAGCTAAGTATCACCTGAACCAGTAGCGAGAGAGCTAAGTATCACCTGAACCAGTAGCGTGAGAGAGCTAAGTATCAGCTGAACCAGTAGCTTGAGAGAGCTAAGTATCACCTGAACCAGTAGCTTGAGAGAGCTAAGTATCACCTGAACCAGTAGCGAGAGAGCTAAGTATCACCTGAACCAGTAGCGTGAGAGAGCTAAGTATCACCTGAACCAGTAGCTTGAGAGAGCTAAGTATCACCTGAACCAGTAGCGTGAGAGAGCTAAGTATCACCTGAACCAGTAGCGTGAGAGCTAAGTATCACCTGAACTAGTAGCGTGAGAGAGAGCTAAGTATCACCTGAACCAGTAGCTTGAGAGAGCTAAGTATCACCTGAACCAGTAGCTTGAGAGAGCTAAGTATCACCTGAACCAGTAGCGAGAGAGCTAAGTATCACCTGAACCAGTAGCGTGAGAGAGCTAAGTATCACCTGAACCAGTAGCTTGAGAGAGCTAAGTATCACCTGAACCAGTAGCGTGAGAGAGCTAAGTATCACCTGAACCAGTAGCGTGAGAGCTAAGTATCACCTGAACTAGTAGCGTGAGAGAGCTAAGTATCACCTGAACCAGTAGCTTGAGAGAGCTAAGTATCACCTGAACCAGTAGCTTGAGAGAGCTAAGTATCACCTGAACCAGTAGCGAGAGAGCTAAGTATCACCTGAACCAGTAGCGTGAGAGCTAAGTATCACCTGAACTAGTAGCGTGAGAGAGCTAAGTATCACCTGAACCAGTAGCTTGAGAGAGCTAAGTATCACCTGAACCAGTAGCTTGAGAGAGCTAAGTATCACCTGAACCAGTAGCGAGAGAGCTAAGTATCACCTGAACCAGTTGCGTGAGAGAGCTAAGTATCACCTGAACCAGTAGCGAGAGAGCTAAGTATCACCTGAACCAGTAGCTTGAGAGAGCTAAGTATCACCTGAACCAGTAGCGAGAGAGCTAAGTATCACCTGAACCAGTAGCTTGAGAGAGCTAAGTATCACCTGAACCAGTAGCGTAAGAGCTAAGTATCACCTGAACCAGTAGCGTGATAAGAGTTTTCTTTCTCGCTGCTCTTTTGTGCTGTGTGTGAATGTTGGTCCGTAGTTCTCGGCAACCATTTCCCCAGATTTAATGTTTCGGACACTACTTAAGACCATCTCGCTTCCAATAAAATGTCTGCGAACAAAGGAGATAAAAAGTTAATTTAACTCCACACTTTTTCCAATATTCTTTATCTGCTCTATTATATAATTGAAAGTAACTCAATATTTAATTATGAATGATAATATTAGCATCTTTTAGTTATACAGTATTTCTAAATAGAATTTGTTATGATCAATTTGACTGCTATTTAGTCTCCTTATATTAAAATAATAAAGTATCTACCAATAATAATTTATGAGATAAAATGTTTGAAAAGTAAAAAATACTCAAACTGACTGCTTGATTGGTGGTAATCTTCTATGGCCCCACCATAACGGTGTTCTTGGTAATATGTAAAGGTTTTTACTGCATAAACAGTCACTCCTGTTTCCCCATTTATATTATTACTCCAAGCCATTCATCCTCAGTTACCGTAGGAAGTGAGTAGCGTTATTTAAGGCAGTGGAGATGCAGTGGAGATTTCTCTATCCGCTAGCTGTGTCTTATTGAGACTATCAATGCGATACCTAACTGACTTTATTCCACTCTACTAATGGTTTTAATGGCTAGTTCCGTAGTTACAATAGATATTATTATATATAGGTTTTATATCTCCTTTGCTTCGTTAATTAAAACTCAATAGATGTTATTAAAGGAAAAATAATATAAATAAGATAAATAAATAATAATTTTTGTGTTGTTGTGAATTTAAATCAACTTTTAGTCTCATTAATTGTAGGTTTAGGGGAAGCTCTGAGATATCAGACGGTTTCACATTTTCGATCATATAAGAAAATAGTATTAAAAAGTTATATAATAATTATTATTAAATTCTTAATTTCATGATCGAAAATGAGGAACAGTCCGATAACTCAGAACTCACCCTATATTGTTAGAATTATACTCATAATAGTAAATAGTCATTATGGATTTTACAAATAGATCATATCATAATAATATGCTAAATAAAGGTTAATATTATATACTATTTGTGTTTATTTATTAGTAATCATTATTAGTTTTGTTGTAAAATAGTGTAGCTCATATTGATTTTTATAGAAAATTTATTATAATGATAAATAATTTTGATGTAGAATTGATTTTTTTTGTTATTACTGCTTGTAATAGATATCTCAAACACCAACCAATATATGTTGAAATACAGGCGAGCACTGAAGAATAAAAGTTGCTAAAATGGGAATAAAGAAAGTTTGTTAAAGTTCTCTGAAGAATATTTAAAATTAACTCATCCTGATCATTTTTGCTTCCCTATTTCCGAAACAAAAACTTTCAGGGGAAAAATTATCTCAAAAATAATTCCTTTACGTAAACTATCAGCTGGAAATTGGCATGAAAGTTCCCTATGTTTTTTTCTGGAGAGAGAAAGGCTTTCAGGCCATTTCAGGCACTGTGACGTATAGGTCTGACAGTCAATGAATCAACTGTAGTGGTAATGATGTCATTGATGAGCAGATCATTTGTTATGACGCAATGATGACGTCATTGAGATCAGTTGTTTCTATTGGCTACAAAAATTGATTGTATAATTTTTCCTTTCAATTTAACAAGGATATTTTCCTCGATGTATAGCCATTATTTTGTGGGAGTTAAGTAAAAAAGTTATTATAATAAGTTGGAATGGAATATAAAAGCTGTGAAGAAAGGTCACCATGACAGGTTTTTGTGCATTTATGACTACACCTAATATTAATGCATTAAAATAGATAACGTAAACTTCGAATTAATTTGGATGGAAATTTTATCATTCAATAGAAATAATTGATTCTATAACAACATAATTAATAGTGATTATCATTAAGGAATTACAATCAAGGATTTGTGTAATTTTTGATAATAATATAAATTGAAAGTATTATGAACTTTTAACGATAATTAATACATAAACACCAAGTAGTCAATTTGACTGGATTTTATTTTTCAAACATTTTATCTCATAAATTATTATTGGTAGATACTTGAAATTTATGATACAAATGTTTGAAAAGTAAAAACCATTCAAATTGATTGCTTGATAGTTCTATAGTAATAAAATATGTATTTATATTTACAGTGTAACAGACATGTCCATTAACATCCCTATTTATATTTACCGTGTAACAGACATGTCCATTAACATCCCTATTTATATTTACCGTGTAACAGACATGTCCATTAAAATCCCTATTTATATTTACCGTGTAACAGACGGGTCGCAATTGTGGTTGAAGAAGGCCACAGTAGGGTAAACTCCCAAGCCGAGGTAAACGGATTTGCATTTCTGGAAAGACTTTTCTTCTGAAAACACGACGCCACTCACCTGAATAAAATAACATAGTAGTAAGTTTAACATTAAAGCCTTAGTTTGTAATACTTTATGTACATAATCTACAGTATTGAGTGAATGCTTTGCATACGTTTACATATACAATATAATGAAATACAATGAGATAAATATACCTATTACATTGATGTAAATTATTAATTTTGTATACATTTGCAATTTAGTATCTTTAATATAATTGGAAACTTCAATTTTTTTGAAGTGTTCGAATTAACAAAATATTGATTGACAATTAATTTGTATATTGTGAAGCAAACCTCATGCGCATTGAATTGGAGTATCTGTAAGTTTCTGAGCAGTAGTGATCCTATGTACAGCTCTTCGTCAGTAGCAACTCTGTCGTCTGGAGCTGAAATGAAAGAATGTTCAGCCCACTAAAACTCTAAATATTTTTTTCTTTCATCACTTGGATATTAATTTATTAATGTAATTAGTAACTCACTTCCCACAGTCCACGGGCCAAAATAACCGGCTCGCTGAAGGATCTTCAGCAACAACACCGCCATGAGGGTTCTTTGCAGGAAGTCCATCTTATCTCTTTGGGACTCCAGACCCACCAAATTGTACACCGACATATAATTGGTGGGATCGTAGGACATATTTTCAGTTGGCACCGGTAGTGGTACGTTAGAAGGATGTTTAGTTGTTTCTATTTGATTCAAAGATTCTCGTAACTGTGGATGAAAATGAATCGTTCCAATAATGTTAATAGAAATTATAAGTATTTATTATCACGATCTAACCTTTAGGAAATAGTCCAGAGGGTGAATTGTGATCATTCTTAGGGCCAAGTAACCATTAAGGGAAATCCCAGAACCGGAGAGTAGGTCTCCGAAGCGGCACTCCAAAACATGGCTCTTAGAAGCCCCGTCTCGACACTCTGCGCAGCAATAAGCTATCACTCGACAGGAAGAACAGGGTACGGGGGACACCAGTCTGAAAAAGTGCTAACAATGACAATAAATTGATAGTAATTTTTTAAGAGAAATTGTCTTTATCTGATAAATAGTTTTACCTCCTGAAGCAGTGGGAACAAAAGCCTCCTGCTTTATCCTTTGCAAGAACTGAAGCGTAAGGACTTTCCTTAACCAGAACACTGTCCACTGGGATATCGGTAGAGGATACTGCAAACCTTCCTATGAAGACATTTCAAATGATATATTATGGCTATTTATGAAAGAATAACATTAATAGATAAAATGAATGGAATCTATATTCCAGTATTTTAAATATAAGTTATACAAAACCACATTTTCTAAATAATGTGATGTATGATTAATTTCATTATTTAATTTGTCCTAGCAATTGGATAGACTGTTCATTGTGACTGGTTACCTTCATGGGTGGTGGATATCAATGCAATAGCTGAGGAGGCCTTAGGGAGAGCTTTGTTAACACCTCCAAACAGGGAGGAGACTGAGGCGCATCTCTCCACCTCATTCTCTGCAGAGTAACTACCTTCGGAGGAGCAATGGTTTGATTAGGTAATGTGAAGTCAATGAGTCTTGAAAGGGAGTCGAAAATACTTCACTAACTATTTAATGAGTCAAGATTATGACCCATATACATATTGGTAATAGGATAGAAGATATTACCATTTAGCTGATATTTTATATTTATTCAGCACGTAAGAACAAGCTAAATTATTAGGTATATTTGTTATTTCATATATGAAAATATCTAGTCATGCTAACTTAAATTTGTATCGAAGTAATTAGACGTCACTTCAAGTACCTTTGTCAGTTTTGACAATAGGTTCAGTAGGCAGTGTAACTTTTAACCAATCTTTGTCCAATCTCTTCACAATACTGGCCGTCCATTTCTCCTTTTCTTCAGGTGTTAGTTTGGTCAGATCCAGTAATTTTATAGACCTGATGTAACAATCCTCGGCGTGGTCCGTCTTTTTCAATTTCTCATAACAGAATCCTGCTCTTTCGAAGATCTAAAATAAGCGTTGATTACCTTCTTCTTAAAAGATCACAAAAAGACTAAATCGATTGTGTAAGAGGAATTTCATGACACTCTTCTATTTGTTGTAAGATATTCTGATAGGTAATTTGTTATCGTTACCTTATACTGCAAGTCCTGAGGGTAGCCGTGCACAAGGGTCAGACGTATGTCTTTGAGGCAGTAATTAAACTCATTTAATTGACTGAGAGTGGCTGACCGATTGGCGTAACACAAACGTAATATTTTGCCTGAAAAAAAGAAGAAGATATGGAACATTCAGAAACATAATTCACCAAAAAAACTCTCATCATGTAGGATATAATGATATATATATTTTTAATTGGTATCCATGGACCATGACACCTGCAGATATCATAGTAACAAATAATTAAATTATAATTATTCTGTCATTCTTTCTTATATGACCGAAGATGTGAAACTGACAGATATTTCGTAACTTACTCCAAATCCCTATCTAAACTCTAAATTAATTATTGTAGTAGGGAGGTTACTTAAATGGTCTCTCTTTCCATACCTGCAGTGTCAGCGTGAACGATGGCTTGAGAGTAGAGACCCAGAGCTCTCTGCCACTTTCTGTCTTTGAAAGCCTTAGTCCCTAACTCTTTAAGTTTCTTGGCCTCGGAGTCATTCTTTGACTTGTAAAACTCTCCGACTTTTAGTGAATGTAGAGGCTGCAGGGGAAAGGAAACTTATAGATCTAAGATCTATATTTGCAAACAGTTATTCATGTTAAATACTTAAAATTATAAATACAGACTAACCTTAACACTCCAAACCAACTGTACTCTTTGGTAATCATTGCTGCACTTAGCAAATTTTTCGATGAAGTTAGTGGAAATGTAAGAGGAGAATTGGTTGGTCCAGTGACAGAAGAAACCTTCCTTGTTAGAAACCAGAGTGACGTCAGAGCACAGCTGGCGGAGGTACGCCAAGAGATCTTCCTCAGAAGCATCTTTTCCCGGAGCAGATCTAGATAAAAAAACTAATAATGAAAATGCTACAAGCTGTCACTGAGAGAGAATGTATAAGCTATGAAGTTACAAAATGGAATATTTGGGTTTTGAGGGAAAATCAGATTTTTTTTTCTAAGTCTCGTTTATTTTTATTATTTTTGCAATGTTCTAAATGTGAATGTACCTCATTGTTAATGAATATACTATGGTGATAAGTACATTAATAGACTACACAAAAGTAAATTACAATTAGAATAATTAGACAAATTGTACATCTTCATAATTTCATCACTATAAGGTGAGTTTCGAGTTATCGGACGGATACACATTTCGAACATGTCATGCATCATACAACGAAATGAAATAGAAGTTAAACAATAGTTATATAATTATTATCTTATATGATCGAAAATATGGAACTGTCCATAAATCGAAACTTTCCCAAGAGACAATTCGTGATTGTTTGAATATTTTGAAATCCTGTTTAAATTTCGAAATTAAAATATAATTTTCCCAATTTAATTATCAAAGATGTAAGGTATATTATTTATTTGACTACCAACACCTAATTAAAAAAAGTAATAATAATTTAAAAGCTGATAATGTTCCACATATAAATTCCTTTCCTCAAAATGAACTTTTGATGGGTGTAAAAAACTACAAATTGTATTATTTTATGGATGTCATTACAATACTAATTTATAATCATAAAATATCATGAACATTTACATAACAAACTTCGTGCATTATTTAAAAGAATTTAATTATCATGAATATTAATAGAATATTCAAAACAGAATATACTTCTATGTACATTAAATCGTTTGTTGCCAGCTTATATAATCAGGAGATTGAGAATTAACACTCTATGTATAAGGGTACACAGTTTCAAATTATAAATCACGTTCTTTTAAGTTTCCTAAGATGCTATGTAGGTATAGATAATTTGTTGACATTATTACTACTGACATACCTTTCCCACGTGGACTGCATTCTACTAAATAGAAGAGAACTTCATAGATAATAACATAATATAATTAGGAATTAGGCTAAGTTCAGAATTATCGGTCAGTTTTGCATTTTCAATCAATAAAAAAGAATTTTAATATTTAAATCGTTTCCATGATACCTGCTGGTCGAAAACCTGCAGGTATCGTGGATACCAATCAAAAAGAACGGATTAAATAATAGCTAATTAATATAAATATTTTGATTATTTTTTAAATGATCGAAAAAGTATAACCAACCAATAACTCACCCTAGTTATAGCACTCCACTAATTTCCATGTGAATATGACTATAAATAATTCAATGACAATAATCGGTACCTATTCATGATGATAGAGAAGCTAAACTGACAACCACTGAAGAAGAAGGTCACCCAATCATTTTATAAATAGAACATAGAAAACGAGAACCAACATAGAAAATGTTCCTTAGGGTAACTAGGCTATTTTATATTGGAAGATTTGACTCATAAAAATCTTTACTTCTTCTAAGCAGGTTTTTATAAAATGGAGTGTAATTATTAGTAATTAAGATCAGATTAACAACTTATTCATAAAACAAATATAACAAGAAAGTTTTATCGCCATCTTATGATATAAAAGAACTTGCAAATGGTTCCATTTTTGTGTCTTATTTCAGACAAATTGTAGAAGTACAATTTGTCTGTTCTTAATTCCAAATGTATATTTAAACTTATTTTTAGTTTTGTGATGAATTTACTTCACTCCCACTGTTATATGTTAGAAAGCATATGCTTAAACTGGCACGTGTTTTTGTTTCATTTGCTCAAAATGTATTGCATATCAGTAATGTTGTGATAATATGCTTTTTAATTCATATATATATTAAGAGTATCATGATCGAAACGAAATGAAATGGTATCGAATACTATACACCGCTGGTTTAGAACAATTCTATACTGTATGTTTAATTCTCTCTTTCTACAATATTATTAGGATCTGTGATTTTAGAAGCATATTGTCACAACCCAACAATTTTATCAGTATTCAAATAAAGGACATTCCCATACAATGTGCAGATCTTACTTTGAATTAAAGTAAATACAGTTTACCCACTTACGTCCTAGCCATCTCTCAGAGAATCCAATAATTGACACGTTATACCATTGAGGGAATTTGGAATACTTAAATCCGTAGATTATTGGTAGCGCGACTATTTTCAACAATTAGTGTCTACAAGCGTTACCATAAAAACTAAAAGGTTTATTCCTCCATAATGAAAATATGATATTAATTAGGTAAATATAAATCGTATAATAGTCTATTATTTTTTATTAAGATTATTCAGATCATTTCACAATAATTAGATTTGTTCTATTATATTGTAGTTGTTGAGAGAGATCAAAATATAAAACGAATATCATATATTATTAATAAAGAACCAACTTTTATATCATGTTCGATTGGAATTGGTGCTTGAACCACAGCATGGATATTTAAAGATAACATATTTATAGTAGCTACACCTATGAATTCGAAAGCAAAAAAAATAGTATTATTATTTTAACTATAATCAGTAGAACATTTTAGAAAATGTGATCAAACAGTTTACTTGTGAGATTATTTCTATGACTAGCTTTATAGTGGCTTTATAGCTAGGTAGCTATTATTATAAACTGTATACGCTGCAAAAGATCCATGCAGTTGTCTCCTTAATTAATTCTATATACCAATTGGCTATACATTTATTGTAATTTCCTGGGGGAATATACTCCATATACTATTATACATAGACAGTGACTGCTGATTAACCTTCTTTCCGTATAATGATTTGGCGTAGTTGTAATTTATACTTGTATGAGAAGTTCTTTTTTTTCGTTACCGATACATTAGCTACCCTAAATCCATCATTGTTCTGAAAACTGGTTTTCGTACGCAGTTTAAGTGACCAAATATGATCACAAGAACCATAAATGAATGCATTAGGAATTTTAACCATCTCAGTCACCGCCGCTGTTACTGAGACAAACCACCTAAAAAATGCGCTATACGCTAACAGTCATAAGACGCTATAGACTTAACCACCTAAAAGAATGATGCATTAGGGTAGGTACATAGAGTACATATAATGTGCGTAATTAGCACTCATCCTTATGATGAGCACAGAGGATCAATGCAGGGGGGTGCAATCATTGCTTCTGCATGAAACTGTGTGGTTAGTCTGACTAACCACTCATGCTGAGTCAGCAAATGTATTTTTTTTTGTGTTTATAGTCTATTTACAACCAAAGAAAGGTAGTTCAACCATAAAAATTCCAAAAAATGTGTAAAAGCTATACCGTGACTGAAATAAGAGCTTTCTCTATAAAAGTATATAGTATATGCAAAATTAGTAATTGAATAAAAACATACGTTTTCTGGTTATACTTCAAACCAAAAAAGGTACATTAAAATCAGTTACCATTATATATACAAACTAGATGATTATCTTCGTTGCCACTTATAAATGACCTTGACCATTCAATAATTCTTGAGTTATAAATGACCTTGCCCTTTGACCTGATCGCTTCCAAAATCTTATCAAATGGTTTCTGGTTATTGACCAATCGACTCACCAAATTTCAGGTAATTTAGTTGAAACCTTTTTGAGTTATTGAGTTATAAATTACCTTGAGCTTGACTAAATCGCTCTCAAAACCTCACCTGCAGGTTCCTGATCATTGACCAATAGTCCCACCAAATTTCAGGTAATTAGGTTCAATACTCTTTGATTTATGCTGATAACAAGATGACAAATAAATAAAAACTGCCTAAAAAATGGCCTTCTCCAATTTTCGAAGGTAATGATGAAATGTTCTTTTTTTGTTAGTAAAGTGTGTTCAATAATGCAACACAAAAGTTCGGTTAGAAGTGTCGTATCTGTTTATTTTTGTATTGCTATTTTTTCTCATAAACTAAGAAACTCAGGTTGGGTAAGCTCTGAGTTATCGGTCGGCTCCACAACTTCGATCATATAATATAAAATTATATAATAATGAAAATAATGAATTGAATTATAATTTAAATGGTCGATTCGAATTCAGAGATTATCCTATTAAAAAAAAGGGTGAATCTTTCCCATTTCACGACAACCACCAAATTTAATTTAATTTTCCAATAGGTATGTATGTATTTTTGTCCATAGAATCCGAAAATCATAACAGTTTTTTGTAGAAACTAATACTTTTTGAGATATGAGGGTTTAAAGTTATTTATTTCCTATGTATTACTGAAGGATTGAGAACTTAGAAAAAATCTTGTTTTCATTAAAATTACTCAAACATTATAGATTTTTTACATGAAACTGATATGTAGTTTGATGTTTCTGCTAGTTTTTTGTACTGCACACTTCATGATTGATTAATGACCCGGCACGCTCCCGGAAATACTTATATCGAATATTTTCAGTTTCCATGATATTTTCCATTTATTACTTCAATACTGATATATGTGTAATACACCCATGCCATATATTGGTAATTGATTATTAAGTTCCTCTTTTGTTTTGTTTTATTATGAACTCTTCATAATTAGAATAATTTAGGAGTATTATATGAAATAATTATATTGTTATTATACATTTAATCAATTGATATATCCATGTGAGTTAATAATTTAGGTTCAGTATATTTTAACTGGCCACTACATTAGTTTGTAAGGAAAAAAGGAAAGTGTAAGAAAATTCTTGACTGCCATATATTTATTAATACATTCGTGTATTTATTTTAAATTCACAGTCACTTTAATGCAATTTAACTTTCAGCAAAACTTTTAGCAATTCTGTAATTTTTTAAGAAGTACTCAATTATCTTTGCTGTTTTCCTGTTTATATCTTGACTGGAAGTTGCATCCAGTGGATAAAGCGTCTCTTCGGTGTTCTTCAGGAGACTCTCCATAAATGTGGAACATGGCGGCGCTATGGCTCGCTCCTCTGGTTCCGAAACTCTTTGACCAGAGCGCTTGCCATACCCTCTGGCGGTGGCTAGGGCAGACGTTCTGAAGCCTCTCCTCAGTCTATCGACAGCTTCTTGCTTCGCTCTGTATCGCCCAATCTCGTTTGGAAGCTTAAAAGCGCCGCAACAATGGCCCGATAGCAGACACACAAATCCCAACATCAGTGCGAGAATGGTCAGCTTCATGGGTCTGTGACAGAAAGGAACGCTAGATTATTATCCCATATAAAAGATACATACTCAGCTGAATGTCCAAATTATCAATAAGGTTTTTATAATGATAATGTTGAAAGTATTATTCAAAATTCGAGCTTTCGTATAGAAAGATATCTATTCATCATCAGGAACTGTGGTGAAAACTTATAAATATTTTTTTGGACTAACCGTCTTATGTTGGATATCTACTTTTTATATTCGCTCTCTATCGTATATTCTATTATCTATTTTCACCTTATAATATAATTCACAAGATAATTTTGAAATAACAAAGAAAACAATTGATTAATATGCAACAGCTGAGCTAAATCAATTTTTTAAATTCCGATCCCTTTTAAATATTAGAGTTTAACACTTTCAGTGTAACTTCCTTAAACCCGTACACTTTAACTATTTATAAGAGTCTCGATTATACCATCCGACAACCTATTAAAGCTATAAGCTGTAAGAGGCAGATCGAATGTGTCTAATTGTTTGATTGTGCCTCTTATGCCTTTAAGAAGTTGTCAGTTGGTGTAATCGAGTCTCTTATAGGTACTTAAATTGTTGAGTTTAGAGAGGTTATCTGATAATGTTAATGCTTAATCGTATATCTTTAAGATTCATAATATATTGTAAGAAACAGATTTAGCTACAGAAGAAGAATTTTGGTCAATAATAACTAGGTACGTATGAAATATTTTGTTTTCTACGAAATTCAAAATTAAATAATGAATTATATTATATGGTGGACTATTCATAATAATATATTTTAATATAGAAAGTAGGAATATAGATAATAGTTATCCAATAAACGAAAGTTGGTCATAAAGTTCAGTTTGATTAAAGTTTTTCATTCTTGTTCATGTTTTTTTATTCGAAAGCTCGACTACTGAAATTACCTTCAACATAGACGTATTAATACCCCTCTAGAAAATATTATATTATTAGTTATTTCAACATTTTTATATTTTCTATATTTTGGTTTCAATATAACTCCTATTATTTTTTGTTTTTATTTATTTTTATCTATGAAATAGGAGGTTTTGTAAACACGTAGTACTAACTAGACCATAATAATAACATTATAATAACTAGACCACTCGAGACCCGTTGGGTCAGGTTTTTCTTTATGATATATTTTAAATAATTCAATACACGATAAATAAATTAATTAATCCAATATATTATGATTTTCATCTTCATAATTTGAATGTTTTTTTATTTTATTTTTTTGCTTCGAAAATATAGAAATTTTCTATATGGCAATGTATAGTCTGATCGGGTCTAGGACATCTCGTCTGCGGACATCTCGTCCGCGGACATTTCGTCCGCAGACATTTCGTCCACGAATTGCTTTATTTTGCATTTTTAAAGTGTTTATGGGATATATTTCATATTACTTTTCACTATTTCATTATCAGCCAGGTATAACTATACAATAATATAATAGTTATGATAATATTTTGCATTAATTAATGAGTTATGAGTATCTGAAATAAGGAAATGAAATAACATTGTATAGTAGCAAGAATAAATGTATGGATACGCACGAATTAAAGTAATTACAATAGAAGTAAATAATAATTATTATTAAATGCTTTTATTGTGAGTCCGAAAATATGAGACAGTCCAATAACACGGACGTTTTTACGTTTAAATAATCAAACGTAACACTAAAAAGTACCATGCAATATCTAACTAATTCATTTATATCACTTGTTTAGTAGTATATTATATGCATGAATATTATTATGCATGTTATTTATGTAGTCACTGTTAAAATCATTCTGCTATAAAAAACAAATTCTGAAGAAATATTGCTTCCAATAACCCTAACTGGGTACTATTATTGATGATTATTGTAGTTACAGTGAATTAAACACCGCTGTAAATTTCTCCGTTTTCCCGTTTTCTATATATATGTACTGTAATAACATCGAGACACGCCTCGCAATTATGATTTTTTAATAAGTATGGAGTGTAATAAATACAGGACCTGCCTGTATATCATTGAAAAAGTATTCAGTTTCATTACTCTACTGATGCCGGCCAGCAGGAGAAAAAGATTGCAAAAAGAATTAAGGCAAAGATCATTTATTTCTAATCACCATCAACAAAGACTGTTTTTTACTTTTATGTTGCACAGTACATATAAATAATATATAGTATAAAATATATACACAATATAAATATAATACAAAATTTAGCAATTCGAGGACGAAGTGTGTTGGACGAAATGTCCGTGGATGAAATGATACGATCCACGAGTCTGATCGTATGTAGGACAGTATAGACTATAGACTATAGACTATAGACTATAGACTATAGACTATAGACTATAGACTATAGATCTTTCATTCTGTTGTCATTGAGTTTCATTTTAATTTAAAAAAAGCTATTTAATGTCCTTATTTCTTCAGTGCATAAACATACAAAAATGTAATATTAACAGAGTTTTTATGACTAAATAGATTATGGCTTCATAATATTTGTGCAATGTGCATTCAAAAATTAGAAACTTGGAAATAAATAAGGATTTAAATAAAGTAGTGTTCTGATTCTCTAGACTTTACAATATTGTTAAATTAAATAGTTATGATATTTATTTGATGTTACTATGTTACATTTTGCACAGGGTTTCAAAAGCATCTTATTGTTAGTAGGTACTACGTACTAAATTTTTTCGAATGATGATTTTGAATTTTCGAACAAGGAAAGCAGCATCTAACCCTTCACTGAGCACTTTATTTACAAAGATTGATGGTTGTTAAGAAAGAAAATGATTTTTAGTAATTTATGAAAAGTCATAAAATTTATTCTCCATTTAATATTTATTTTATGAAAATATGTCTTTTCATATGAGTTCAAAAATATATTATATAGTGTTTTGAAAGACCTAACTTTAAATGTTTATAATTGTATCAAGTAAGAAGATTAGAATAGTGAAATGTCTTAGCTATCTTTCATCTTGGGAAGTTTCCTGAAGTATTTATTGCATAAGGTATGTAATTTAAACTTGTAATATTTTGCTAAAGAAATGAAGAACTGTAAATAGATTAATAGATCTGAATTGATTTAGTAAGACTTAGTAATCACTAATGATTATCTTTATTAACTGTGAAAGATGAATGAAATACTTAGGGTAAGTTCCAAGTTTTCGGACTGTTCCTTGTTTTCGATCATAAAAGAAAACTAGAAAAGACCCTTGCAGAGCACATACTCTCACAGCCGCTTTGATCGATTTCGACCTTTTCGTGACCTTGAAATTGACGTTCGATCCCAGCGCTCTTAAAATCTAATTAAATGGTTCCTGGTTAATGACCAATAGTCCCACCAAATTTCAGGTAATTTGGTTGGTTACTTTTTGAGATATTCGAATAAAAAGATTATGTATATAAATAAATAAATGATTAAATATTTCAGATCAAAACTAAACCTTTTGCAATATTTTTAAGGTAAATATCTACTTTAAGTCTACTTTAATATTGTAACTCGATAATTTAATTGGTATAATGATAAACAAAGGTATAGTTTTTCTAATATTATCGAAAATGTGGAACTGTCTGATAGCTCGGAGTTCCCCTAATTATTTAGAAAATCAGAATCCTAATTGTGTGTATCTACAATTCTCGAATTTCTATTCACAATAAATTATAAAAGAAAAATATGAGCAAAATGATAATCAAGTTAAAAATAACAACCAATGAGCTCGAAATTTAGTTTCTAAAAAAGTCTCCCTGAAAAATGATAACCAATTTGCTGCCTAACGAATTGGAAGCCAATTATCAGATTGCTATTTTTCAACCAGAATAATTAACATATTCTCATAATTTCAGGCAAGTGCTCATCGAAAAATGCAAATGTTTCAAGTATTATGGACTTCAAAAATTAATCGTATTGGATGAAAAATTTTGTGAATGTTCAATTGGCATCTTCAAAAAAATTAATAATAATTGAGTAATTCATTTTCTATATAGTAACTTAACAAAACTGTAATATTGAAAACATGCTTTTTTATTAAATTTTTAACAAAATCTGAAAATCGTAACTATGGTACGACTGGAAATATACTAATATATTGAAATGATCTTCTAATTATAATGTTTTTATTTAAAAAAGTGCACTAATTATAACGGTTCAAGTCACAATAATATTAATACTATTTATTGAAAACCTATTATTTTTAACGGGAAAATGAAATAGAACTTGATCAAAGTGAAATTATATTTGATCAAAGTGAAATTATATTTATCTAAGAAAATATTTCATCATTCCCATCCTTCACATTTTATAACCCAGGCAGCAAGGATTTATTCCTGGGATATTAAGGGAATATCCCAGGAATAATGCTTGCTGCCTTGGAATGTGGATCAGTAGCTAAGGATTGTGGAGCAAACAGTATTCTTACTTACTCTGCTAACAAGAAGCAATAATAACCAATTAATTGCAAAGGAGTTGATCTATTTAATGTTTATTAGGTAAGTGAATAGAATATATGGATATTATCATGAAAATAAATACATAATTGCTCAATCTATATTATAATATATAGATAATTCTCATCTAAAATTAATTAATATACAAATAACATACGGCGAATTGTTTCAATATATATTTATTGAAACGAAAAAGTAATAATTGAAAAATAACAAAACCCAACAAAATAAACGCAAAAAAAAAAACGAATCAGATTAACAATAAACAGAGAAAAATTCAGATAACCAAAAAAAAAAAGTCAGAAAAAACAACAGATTTTAGAATAAGTGGATAATAAAATAGGGATAATCATCACCGGTGGTTGGGCAGTTTACTAGAGTGAGTATAACGTTGGGTTTACAGTATTACATGTTACCGTATTTGTTTATATGTAATTACTGAAAGCAAAACCTGCAGACTAACTAACTCACTTAGTTACTACTAATTAATTATATGTAATTAAAATAGAATGGCATAAGAACCGTTAAATCGGTTACATGTGGCTGTTAAAATCATTAATTTGAAGTTCATATTGTGTATAATTTGTTTAATTAATTGATATAGTTGTTCGTTTCTGTAAAATTAAAAACTTTATTCAAATTAAGTTGTGCATCAAATGTTCAGATTAAGTATATTATTATTGTACCATATATATTTTTCCATTTCAATTAAGTTATATATTTTGTTTTTATTCATTTTCAATTACTTAGGTTGTGAATTACAGGAATGATAAAATATTTTCTAAGATCGAATTAAATTTCAATTTAATCAACTTTCACTTCATTTGGATCAAATAGAACTGTAAAATGTATAGTTATCTTTAATGAATGATTATAAAACATTATTTCTTAAGTGTTACCTACATTTTAGAAGGGGAAATGCTCCTTTACCGATTACAATGAATGTAAAAGAATTAAATATATCTAATGGTCATTGCTCATGAGTGTATTTACAATTATTTATTAATATTTATTTATAGTGTAGTTAAATATAATTAGAAATAATATATTGAGGTTAAATTTTGATGATATGAATAGGTTTTATGAAATAGGATGATTTTTATACTTCTACTTATTCTTAGGGTAAGTTCTGAGTTATCGGACGGTTCAACGTTTCCGATTATGTAGGTTTATTTTAATTGGCATCCATGATACCTGCAGGTATCATGGATGCTAATTTAAAAATGAGTTATCCTTCTTCTTATAAAATCGAAAACACGGAACCGTTCGAAAACTTGGAGCTTACCCTATATCGTATCTGATGATAATTTTTTACCATATCTATATTTACTTACCTGGTTAATATACTCTAACTATTGAACAAAATGAGTAAATTAATTAAAGTATTTTTTGAACTTAGCAGTGATATTTTTGCACTTTACTTAGTTACTTTTAGACAAATGAAGAGCACTGGTAAGATGAACCTTCTTTGTCGCCGTCAAGAGGCATTATGATGTGTTTGACCTGGTAGTCAGAGGTCAAAAGAGGGAGGAGCTTGTGAGAGTGGTGCTGTGACTGATGGTGAATCACTTGTGGTGATCTGTGGATTTTCTTTTCCAAAAGTGCAAATGACGTAAAGAGAGACGTACGTACGCCCCCGCTAGAGATCATCTTCAAAACCACGTAATGCGAATGTTGCTTTATAAACTTTGAGAGATTAATAAGTGACTCAGGGCTTCGAATGTAACTGCTGAACGTTATTAATTAATTCTTACCTCAAAAATATTCTAAAATTAACCACGATATTCAATTATGATTTATGTTGATAAATTTGTATGAATTATCTTCTCTGTTAAACTAATAAATGTTTTTGAGTCATACTGAAAATTGAAGACATTGTTTGCTAGTTTCACAGACCTAAACTAAAGTTGGAAGTTTGTATAGATTTGAATTTTGTTTTGTAATATTCATATTCTTTTATAACATTAAAATCACATATTAATATATGGAAAACATGAATAAGGTGATTGAAAGAGACAATAGAAAAAAAACATTTAAATTATTTCATACCATTTATATAGTGACTAAGATATATATTTTGGTGCTAGGACAACTGCCACCTGGACAACTGCCACCCCGAAAAATGCCACCCATGGACAATTGCCGGAAAAATATTATGGACGAGAAAAAATTGAATTGTATTGAATTCTATATACCGGTGGTTTAAAATGAATCAATAGTGTTAAATCTTCTCGTTTATAATATTTCTTGGATCTATGATTATGAAGAATATTGTTATAATCCTAATTAATTTATCAGGATTCTTCAATTGGAAATTTTCTTAATTAAGTAATAGTAATGTATATACCTATTGTTTGTCCCTTACTAGGACAGAATACCTACGGACAGAATGCCTACGGACAAAATGCCTACGGACAGAATGCCTACGGACAGAATGCCTACGGACAAAATGCCTAATGGACAAAATGCCTAACGGACAAAATGCCTAACGTGCAAAATGCCTAATGTACAAAATATATGAATAAAGAAAATGGAAATTGTAAAATAATGATGTAAAAGAATGTTGCCAAGTGAATAAAAGAATTAACTCCATATTTAAATAAAAGGGCAGAATAGAAAACATTGAAGTGATAACTGTAATGGAATGATTATTGGTAAATAAAGAACAGAATACATTATATTGTAATATAACTTATCATAATTGAACATCAAATATTTTTTTTTTTCAATTTCTGTAAAACATAAGAAAAAAATGTGTACTACGTACCAGTTACATCCCATAAAGAATACTGCATTTTTTCCATCGGAACTTCTAATACTATAAAGGTAGTTGAATAAAACAAATATCGGCGGCATTTTTTATAAGCAGAGTAGCTAATTGCATGTCAGTACTAACTTATATAAACATCGTAATTACTTAACTTGCTTTAGAACTTCAAAAGCAACTTTTAAACATCACTATAGATTGAAGATGATTATAGCTATCTAAAAGAATAATCAATATTAAAAAAAAATGAAAATAGAATAAGATGATTATAGATATCTTTAAAGAAATGAAAATAGAAGATGATTATAGATATCCTATAAGAATGGCAAGATGTAGGAAGATTATTTTTTAGAGCGATTTGATAAATAGAGCAAACACTAATTTAGTGATAAATCACAAACACAGTTAAATGAAATAAGAGAGAGTTTACACTAAGCACGCTGAGTTACAAATGTTCATATTCAATGTGAAAGTGATTTAATAAACTATCTCTGACACAAAACTCTTTGTTTCCACTTGGTCTAACTTATTTCAAATTTTTGTCCACAACTTCAATATTTGAAATAAGTATAAATGCATTTAGGCATTTTGTCCGTAGGCATTTTGTCCGTTAGGCATTTTGTCCGTTAGGCATTTTGTCCGTTAGGCATTTTGTCCGTTAGGCATTTTGTCCGTTAGGCATTTTGTCCGTTAGGCATTTTGTCCGTTAGACATTTTGTCCGTTAGGCATTTTGTCCGTAGGCATTCTGTCCATGGTTAGTCCATATCAATTAATAATGTATATAGAAATTTACTGAGTGAGATAATAAAGATTTTATCAACAATTGATTAAGAATCAATGATGTTGTTCATTGATAACGTTAATTAAATATATTTTACAGTAAAATACTAATAACCGCTGTCATTAGAATATAACCGGTCACTACCCCGGTAGCAATTTTTCATGGGCCAATATTGGGACAACATTGGTAACGTTGGGACAATATTGGGACAACACTGTCCCAAGAATCATTGCTACCTGGGTAGAACACAAAGAAAAGTTTGAAAATTCTTAATGAAAAATGTAGAAGGAGTTTAAAAATTTTAAAATGTGTACTTAATTTGAGCGACTGATTTCAATTACTGTAGCTTGCCATATATTAAAATTAAATATTTGTTTAATAATGATAGTGTTGATAAAAGAAGAAATATTCAATTTATAAAGGAAATGATCAATTGTAAAAGAGAAATATAGTGTATGATGGAAATAAATCGTATAAAAAACAAAATGTAATTTATTATATCACCAATTGGAATAATTTATTATATGAAATAACAATAAATGATGAATGAAGAAATTTGTATCTTAAAATGTAAATAATTAATAATTAATCGCATAAGAAATATTATACATATTTTATTTCTATATTTTAAGTTAAAAGGCTTAGTAATTATTGGGGTGGCAATTGTCCAGGGTGGCAATTGTCCGGGGTGGCAATTGTCCCGGGGTGGCAATTGTCCGGGGGTGGCAATTGTCCGGTCACGATATATTTTAAAGTATTTATCAACATTAGTAAATTTAAAGTAAATGTTGATATTCAATCGAAATGATGAAATTACTCCACTTACCACAGGTAATAAGATGGAAATAATTTGCAGACATTAAATATTTGTTTTCACTTGACAGTTTCGCTCTTGAAGGTACGAGTTATTATTACTCTAGCGTAATTAAATTACCTTTGATTACGAGGAAGCTTTTTAATTACAGTCTTGATGAGAGAGACACCGCTAAACATCAAGGCGAGTCCTTCGTATTTTCTAGGCATCACTGCAATGGTCAATATTTTTATGGAAAGTTTGCTCAGAGGGATGAAATAATGGAACTTTATAAACAACGATACGGGTCTCAGTTACCTTACGGTTCTCTATTCCGATATAATAAGAAAAAATAACATTTAATTTTTTAATTTATCATTTTAGTTGGTATCCATGATACCTGCAAGTATCATGGATACCAAATAAATGAATTTATAAAAACGTTAAATTATATAGTTTTTTATATGATCGAAATCGTGGAACAGTTTATTAACTCGGAACTTACCCGATAAGATAATTTTCCTGCTGTACTTTGCGCTAACTATTTTATTAAATTAAATATAATATGTAGGAACATACATGTGGTGTATGTTCGTGATCACAAAATGTAATATAAGTTAACAAATAAAAATATCATTACAGCATTTAAAATTGATTCATAATATTGCAGAGTTGAAGAGTTTATTTCGGTACAACACTTCATATTTTCAAGCAAATCTATTTTTTTTATTTGTGAAACTAAAAGGCGAAATAATCAGTTAGATTGTTAATTTCGAGACTTTAAAAAAACAATATATTGACACTGTCAGTAATTCAGCAGGAAAGTAATAATTGGTTGTGAGATCTTTAAACTATTTTTAGTGTTTAAATTTCCGATGATAATGATAACTTAAATAAATATTAAAGTTAGTACTATCAGATATCAATAAAATACCGATATTTAAAAGCAATATAATACCGATATTTAATAGCAATACAATACTGGTATTTTATATTAACTACCGATATTATATTGATATTAACTATATCAATATAATACGGTATTTAAAATAGAAATACAATACCGGTAGGTAATGATAAAAAATACCGTTAGTTAATAAAAATATAATACCGGTAGTTAAATGTCACAAAGGCACGAGACAATTTAAAAAGTAAATGAAATAATATTATCAAATTCCGTAGACTAGAGGAAAAGTTTTTAATGGTGGCCGGTAAATTTCACTCGGTAAATTCCTCCTTAGAAAATTCCTCCAAAGGTAAATACTAATTACATAACTCACCTGGATTAAATTAACAGCCTGGTTTATAATTTACTGAATTTACTTGGGTGAAATTTGCCAGAAAGGACGGTACTCGGAGCGGAATATACCGAAGTGGACAATGCAGGGATGGAATACATCGGGGTGGAATATATACCGAGGTAGAATTTACCAGGGGTGGAATTTAGAAGAGTGGAATTTACCAGGGGTGGAATTTAGAAGAGTGGAATTTACCAGGGTGGAATTTACCAGAGGTAGAATTTAGAAGAGTGGAATTTACCAGGGGTGGAATTTAGAAGAGTGGAATTTACCAGGGTGGAATTTACCAGAGGTAGAATTTAGAAGAGTGGAATTTACCAAAGTGGAATTTACCAGGGGTGGAATTAAGAAGAGTTTAACTTACCAAAGTGGAATTTACCAGGGGTGGAATTTAGAAGAGTTTAACTTACCAAAGTGGAATTTACCAGGGGTGGAATTTAGAAGAGTTTAACTTACCAAAGTGGAATTTACCAGGGGTGGAATTTAGAAGAGTTTAACTTACCAAAGTGGAATTTACCAGGGGTGGAATTTAGAAGAGTTTAACTTACCAAAGTGGAATTTACCAGGGGTGGAATTTAGAAGAGTTTAACTTACCAAAGTGGAATTTACCAGGGGTGGAATTAAGAAGAGTTTAACTTACCAAAGTGGAATTTACCAGGGGTGGAATTTAGAAGAGTTTAACTTACCAAAGTGGAATTTACCAGGGGTGGAATTAAGAAGAGTTTAACTTACCAGTGTTTTAGTAGAGGTTTATATTTTAGTGTTTTCATTGTTATAATTTTCTCGTATTACAAGAGACTTTGTTTGAAGGGATCAACTCCAATTGCCTGCAATGTACATATACATTTTCCTATTTTTGTTAATTATAGAGTTAATAATAATCTATTTTATACCCGCTATTTGAGCTTTTTAGTGAAAGCTATTTAAGCTCTTATGTTGCACCGAATATTTCTTTGAAGACAGTAATAGGGTTCTAACTCAAAGAGATATTATATCTTCTTATTTCTATGTCGACCTAAATTGGTTTCTAAGATGAAAAGATATTATTTATATACTTCATTTAAAATATAACATTATATTTAAATCGTACTGGAAAGTTTATTGTCTCGTATTTATCAAATTTAAAATACATTAATATGATCACACTTGACATTTATAATATACTTCAGTTATCTATACAGCTATTAATTAATTTAACTATTTAATTTAATAAAGTATCCTTGTGCAGAAATTAATAGATTTATTGACATTCATTATTTCACAACTATCAAAATTATTATAAATATAATCGCTTTTGACAATAAAATAGTACAAAATTATTGAGAAATAATAATATAAAAGTGACTTTAATTACGATGAGTAGAGAGAATTATATTTAAATATATAACTATTATTAAAAAAAATACTCATGCACTCAAACGCGATAAAAATGGAGTGATGGGGGTAAGTTCCGAGTTATCGGACGGTTCTGCACATTTAGTAGTAATTAGATACTATCTAATAATTATATCTTAAGTCGTTATTATACAACTTTTTTAAATGATCATCCAATAAAATATTAGTATAAAAAACATAGGATGGAAATAATAGCCAATCAGAAGTAATTATATGCACAGAGGTACTGGCATGCACAATGCACATACTATACTAGCATGCACAAACTACTAGCATGCACATACTACTAGCATGCACATACTACTGTCATGCACATATTATACTAGCATGCACATACTACTAGCATGCACATACTACTGTCATGCACATATTATACTAGCATGCACATACTACTAGCATGCACATACTACTAGCATGCACATACTATTGGCATGTGCATGCTACTAGCATGCACATACTTCTAGCATTCATATGATACCTTAATCATGCTCTTACAGAAGGAACTTGTACAACTACAACCACCCAGCAAACATGTCCGAATCTATTCGATATCGGGTTGTGTCTAATTCGTTGCGTTGGTAGCGCATGCCGGTAATAGATATGAAATACACTTAAATTAGATATCTAACTGAATGTATCTAAATTATTTGACTGTTTATAAATATAATTTGTTTCTACCATCAGTCTCCAAAAATCTTCACTCTAGTCCGCATCGTATATTTTCTAATCAGAAATCGTTTAATGCATATCGAAACAACACCAGTAAATAGATATCGATTATATTATTGTATTCAGTTTTAGAATATATATCTAAAATTTCAGTGACTGGTATATTCCACCCCGGTATATTCCACCCTAGGTATATTCCACCCCAGTAAATTCCACCCCTCTTTACGGGTCAGGTTTGCTTAGTTATTAATATTAGTCATTTATTAATATTATATGTAATATTAGGTAACTTGTATTTTCACTGTATCAAATTGCTGGCTAATCAAAAGCTTTAAATTTTTCACTATACATGTGTCAAAACAGCAGAAAGAAAGGTTGTGTGAACGCATTTATCAGTTGAAGTATTTAGATTTTCAATCTCAAGCTGATTTTCTTCCCTATCGCCAAAGCAACAGCGATATTAATTGTAAAATGATGTCATATAGTATTTATTGTTATATTTATTTCATTTTGAATTTGGTATTTTAACTTCTTGTAAAAGTGGTGGTTTTTGACCGAAGGCTTTTTTTACATGTTTTTTTTTTAACCAGGAAGTTTTTGATGGGGATGGGGAATTATTGCACAGGGTTTTAAAACTGGGAGATTATTATCTTTTTCACGGGGAATTCGGTCTTAGAATCCAAAACAGCAACTTATAAGAAAAGAGCGAAAACATTGAATGGTTTGTCTCTGCCAGTCGACCCTTCCCATACCTCATCCAACCATTGTTGTGGGAGCACATGTGCAGTTTCATGTTAAAAAGGAATTAATATTAACTTTTCCAAATGGTCATCTAGAAATAAAATCTTTGAGTTTTTATTGTTACCCAAATGAGCATTGTCACAGGGGTGGAATTTACCGGGGTGGAATATACCTGGGGTGGAATTTACCGGGGTGGAATATACCTAGAACCAAAATTTCGTATAATTTGTGATCAATTCCGATATCTACCTAAATGAATCGAAACAACACCAGTAATTAGATACTTATTATATTACGGAATTCAGTTTTAGAATAGATACCTAAAATTCCATACCATTTATGATCAGAATAGCGTTGCATCGCCAACCGAAAATGTATCTGAAAGATCAGATTTTTCTTTATCGTTATAATTTAGAAACAATAAGTGAAATATAGTTGCATCATTTAGAAAGAGTACTGAATACTGTATATCGGTATCAATCATCCATTGAAACAGTTATTAAATATTTTTAATTTAGATGTGAGTGTATTTGATATCGATATGGCGTCTATTGCATTTAATAAGCCGTTTCGTTTAGATTGCTTTTTATTTAGTTAAGTGTTGCACTTGCATGTGATATTCTAAAATGAATCTAAACGATACAGAGGATCTCTTTGGTTACTTTTTTGACATCGAAAATGAAGAGTACTTTCTTGGTTACTTTTTGACTTCCACGTACAACCAAATATATTTTAAAGTGTACATATAAAATTACTGTTTGTTCATGTAACACAATTACACAAATCAAAATATGTAACTAATTACTTACCAATACTGAGTGAGAGTTAATCTATGGTCATATTTTAATGCTTTTGATTCATTCTCTTTCATCACAGAACTTTCATCTTTACGATAAGCTAGTCGATCGTGTCCTTAAAACTTTTTTATTAATTCGAGCTCATAGAAAAAGAAATTGTTAAGAAGGTACATTTATATAAATTCTTGACATTCACCTATAAACTTCTACTTCGCTGTCATTATTACCATTTGTAATAAGACTGAGTTGTGATTTTGGAAATAAAAGCGGTGCCTGCCAGTACAGGCAGGCCTCGTAATAATTGCCAAATCACGACTTAGTTTAATTACCAAACGGTAATTAAAGCTCGGAAAAGTAACAAGAAATATATATTTATAATTGTCACTCCTTGATTAAGTATCTCATTTAGTTTTTTTCTATGAGTTATAATGAAAGAAAATTTGTTTTAGCGTTACAATTCTGTGTAAGCCTATTATTAAACAGTATTTCAGTGTTTGTGACTGTGATGAAAGTTTAAATTTATGAATTTATGAAAGGTTTTAAAATCCATCCATAGATAACTCTCACTCAGTATAGGTTAGTAATAAATAGATACTTAGATTTTTATAATTATTGTGTTACATTGAACAAACAGATATTTTATGCTCTATGAAATATTTTAGGTAGTAGGGTAGGTACTAAGTTCCAAGTTATTGGTTGGTTCTACAATTCCGGACACGTCAGAAAAGAAAATATTATAATTATTATTTAACTTCTAATCAAATTGGTATCATGAATACCAATTGAAAATGAAAGTTAAATAATGATTATTATACATATACAGAATTTTATTTGTTCGAAAATATCGAACCGTGCGATAACACTGAACTTAAAATAACCTCTTCCGGATTATAAGATTGATAATTTTTAGTTGCTGTGAAATAATCACGAAAAACTTGTCTCCATTTTCTATGTCTGCGAACGGTAATCATTTCGAGATAAATCTCAAAATAATTACCGCTTTTATTAAAGCTAGGCCTGCGTGTATATCAATTTTTTTTTATCCAAATGCATACAGATTGGCAGAGTGGTGGTGTTCCATAGCACAGAACTGCATGGCCCACGTTCGACACATAACTTCATTTCTCCCCATTTATCTGTATATATAACATTATTAAAATTGATATGCCCCCAAACGTAAATTGCACTCTATTTAACAGAGTAGAAGTAGATAAGAAATACAGTTCGATATTTTAACTTTCTCGGAAAATATATCTTCAATATAGATCATATATTTGACATCGAATTTGCTGTCTATTTCGTTACTAAAACTCTTTCGTTGCTATGCGTCATTTAGAAAGAGTATTGATACAGTATAATGGTATCAACAATCCATCGAAACAGTTTCCAAATATGTTCAATTTAGATATGTTTTTATATAGCATTTGATGTCTTTTCCATTACTAAAACGCTTTCGTTTATATCTTTTTATTTTATTTATTTGAGTGTTGTATCGCTAATCTAAATATGTATCTGCAGGATGCAGAGGGATTGATTTGTTTCTTTTTTCTACATCGAAAGTAAAGAGCATGTGGTATCGTTTAGAAATTTAGTTGACACAACTATGTTTGCTGGGCAGAGTGGCCCAAGAAAATGTTTACAATTATTTCAATCATTGGTATAGCTAGCTAATCTTTCGTTAATGTAATTAAAAAAATCTTTATTTGAGTTTCTCATTAAAAATAGAAAAAAAAATTATGTAGTGAATGAGGGCTAATGGAGGAGCTAAAGTTTACCCAATATATCTTTCGTAAGAAGTTTGACTGCATATTCTGAGACCGATTCATTAACCCACACATTCTGGCTTCCACGCCCCTTTGGGACTCTTTTCGGGTCATCACATGTCGTACAACAGTTAGCTACGGTGCTACCCCATTTTGGACTGACATGGTCCCAGTCCAATTTCTCACCAGAATTATAGCTAATAGAAAGGACTGTGTTTACTAGGCATGCAGACACATATAGTAAATAAATAGAGAAGTATACGTACTAAGTTTCGAATTCATTGACGACGAACTTGATCCATTCTTCAGAAACTATGTAGATAAATGGCATCGCACAAAGTAGTCTCAAATACTTAGTATTATTAGTTGAATATTATAAGTGAACAGAGTGTAAAACAATTTTATGTAAGTTAATTTCCATGAATATGCGCATTTAACTGCCCAGCTAACCAAAAGCTGTTTGTCCCACGTCTTAAGACGTCTGATACCCCTCGCTATAGAGGGATTTAAGACGTGGGGCAAGACGTGGGGTGGGGGACCCTCTTCATTTGCACAGGGGTCCCCCTCTGCAAGACGTATGATCCCACGTCTTGTCCCCCTCTGACAGAGGGGGACATCCACCTGTCCCACGTCTTACCCCACTCCGTTTTCAAGACGTGGGACCCACGTGGTACAGAGTGTGGATGTCCCTCGCTATAGAGGGATTCAAGACGTGGGACCCACGTGGGACAGAGTGCGGATGTCCCTCGCTATAGAGGGAAGAGATAAATAAGACGTGGGACCCACGTGGGACAGAGTGAGTTTTCAAGACGTGGGACAGAGTGGGAATATCCCCCTCTGCAAGACGTGCGACAGAGTGTGGATGTCCCCCTCTGCAAGACGTGGGACAGAGTGCGGATGTCCCCCTCTGCAAGACGTGGGACAGAGTGCGGATGTCCCCCTCTGCAAGACGTGGGACAGAGTGCGGATGTCCCCCTCTGCAAGACGTGGGACAGAGTGTGGATGTCCTCCTCTGCAAGGGGGACATATCTCTCTTTTGGCTCAAACTACTTCGGTTAATTGGGGTATATAAATATGTATAAGAAATAAAAAAAGATCATACTAATTATTATTGCAATTTCTAACCATATTGCATATAGTGTATATGTACATTTGGCTGTATATCATTTATTTTAATATTACATATTGTTATATACAAATTAAATGGGAAGAAATGGAGAAAGAATTGTAGTGGTCATCTCGGGAATCGAACTCAGGACACTAGTGTGATGTACTATTGAAGCCTGCGTCGCTACCTCTCAGCCATCCTGGATATGGTAGAAGTAGTATTAAAATGATCTTTATCCAACTTGATTACTTGCGTGCTTCTTAAAATTATTTTAAATAAATATAATTCAATATTCTACATTTTGGTATCTTTCATTTTTTAATGTAAATGATAAGAATGTGTATAAAGTTATTTATTAATATTTGTAATGATAATGTTAATTAATGTTATTAACTACCTAATTACCTTTAACTGTTAATTAATATTACCTATAGTTACCTTCTGGTGATATCACTACCTTATACCTATCTAGTTACTTACTAGAGTTTATTTATAACTACCTAGTAACCTACAAGTGATAACCACCAATCTGTACCTACTGGTGATTATCACTACTTGCCTATTACGTAGTATTTATCAGTACCTACTTAGTTACCTACATCAAGGTATAAGAACATAATCAGGTATAGTACCTAGCAGACGACACAAAAATATGACGTCACCACAACAACACATTCCTTGTTTGTGACCGAGCGGCTCATAATTCCTCGTATTTGCATGTTAATATCGAGAAATTTAAAGTCATTTTATAAGGGTTTCGTACAAAAGAAAAGCGAAAATGGTGATTGAACCTCAAAGTTGAATATATAGATATAATTCAGGTGTGTTTTAATTGTTCATTTCTTTTACTTATCTATAAAAAATAGGGTCTTGAACATATGCTACCTAGCAGCCTAAACTAGTGCTTGTTAACTGCTAAATTGTAGTTCCAATGAATAACAAATAAGGAAAAAAATAATGGAAATACAATTTAACCAATGCCTAGTTAGTAATTGATAAGAAAAAATTCAATTTAAAAGTGATTAAGTTTAAGTAGGTTTTTCCATGTTTCAAAGTGTGGTCAGAGTCGCCATTTTGAGTCACCCGGTGGTCACGTCAAACTATAGATTCAATCAGCTGATTACCATACCCTATGTTACTGTATCCTGACCTACATTACTGTTTGTCAATACCTACCTAATTACCTACTGGTGTTTATCAATGCCTACCTAGTTGCCTACATCTGCTTATCAATACCTAATTAGTTACCTTCTTGTGTTTAACATTGCCTACCTAGTGGCCTACAACTGTATATAAAAACCAATATAGGTCCTAGTTAAATACTAGTATTCATCAATACCTACCTAGTTACCTACAACTGTTTGTCAATGCCTACCTAGTTATCTACTAGTGTTTATCAATGCTTATCTAGTTACCTATAACTGTTTGACAATACCTACCTAGATACCTACCATTACCAATACCTACCTACCTAGTATACCTACTAGGTAGTGTTCATCAATCCGTACCTACTTACCTACTACCTAGTATTATTCATCAATGCCTACCTAGATAGTAGATACCTACATCTGTTTATGAATACCTACCTAGTTATGATACGTAAATAAAGCTTGAGATAGATATACCTTTTTGGTATAACTTTTTCCCGCGTAAAACAGACGAGGGACAGAGAGGGACATCCCGCGTGGGACAGACGTGGGACAGAGAGGGATATCCCGCGTGGGACAGAGAGGGACATCCCACGTTGGACAGACGTGGGACAGAGAGGGACATCCCGCGTGGGACAGACGTGGGACAGAGAGGGACATCCCGCGTACTTTTTCCCGCGTAAAACAGACGAGGGACAGAGAGGGACATCCCGCGTTGGACTGACGTGGGACAGAGAGGGACATCCCGTGTGGGACAGAGAGGGACATCCCACGTGGGACAGACGTGGGACAGAGAGGGATATCCAGCGTGGGACAGAGAGGGACATCCCACGTGGGACAGACGTGGGACAGAGAGGGACATCCCGCGTGGGACAGAGAGGGATATCCCACGTGGGACAGACGTGGAACAGACGTGGGACAGAGAGGGACATCCCGCGTGGGACAGAGAGGGACATCCTGCGTGGTATAGAGAGGGACATCCCACGTGGGACAGACGTGGGACAGAGAGGGACATCCTGCGTGGGACAGAGAGGGACATTCCGCGTGGGAAAGACGTGGGATTTAAGACGTGGGACAGACGAGGGATATCCCGCTTGTATAAGACGTGGGACGTGAGTGGGATTTCAGACGTTGGAAAGACGTGGGAATTCAGACGTCTGAAATCCCCTGTCCCTCTCTGTCCCTCGCTAGCGAGGGATGTCCCCCTCTGTCCCACGCGGGACAGAGAGGATATGGTTAGCTGGGTGAATAGTAGCACAATTTTTATTCAAAACAAATGGAAAATATTTTGTGTGACGTCATTCATAATATTCTCGGATGCTCCAATATTGTACTTGGTATACTTCTCTATTTATTTAATATGAACTTGACATGACTTTGTCCGTGATTCCGAATTATAGATTTAATGAGAAATATTTTGGTTTGATTTTGTGTGTCCAATGGCCATTTTCTAAATTCTATGCGTTGATGTTTTTTATATAGATTTAATATTTTAAATTTTAAGCAAATGATCATATACGAATTTTCTTAATTTTAAGTGGATAGTAGGTAGGTATGAATTCATAATTGCTACCTGTCGCCTTGGATCTGTGATGAGTTTGATTTATTTATTATATTGATGTCAGATTGTCAATTGCCACTGGCTGGCTGGTGCCTGCCGCCTGGCTCTACAGACTCTACTACTCTACTCTGTAGGGTAGTTAGTCTGTTTCGTAGCTTCGAGCTCATTAGCTGTTTATAATTTATACCTATTAATTATTATATAATCTAGGTAATCTATGAATTTATCTTGGCCTGCCCAAATTCTAATTAGGTAAGCAGGTACCAGTCTGTATTTGGTGCTCAAAATTCCACTAACTTTTTGAAAAAGCTGAAAAAATCCACCATAAATTTCCAGTAATTTGGCTGATCCACCAACATTTTACGCATTTTTCCACCGAAAATTAATGGTAAGATAGGAATAAATAGCTAAAAATCCCCTGACTTTGCTTGAATATTTTTTCAAAGGGAAAAGAATTTTGCTGACAGGTCTGACCATCTGTGGAATTTACCATGAAATGCTGACTGGCATAGGGTGTTTGTGCCAGTAATCGGTCACTTAAAGATGAATTACAAACAAATACCAATAACGAGTCCAGTCTGGAAAAATAGGTACTTTCTGATGAACTAATTACTCTGTTGGAGTTTTAAAGATTTCAAAAATTAATGGTAAATTGCTAA
The DNA here is from genome assembly GCA_947561585.1 of Caprella mutica. NCBI lineage: Eukaryota > Metazoa > Arthropoda > Malacostraca > Amphipoda > Caprellidae > Caprella > Caprella mutica. Next base: position 91,989 of record CANNZV010002528.1, read on the forward strand.
TAATTGTATAATCCGCAGCATTTAGCATATAGAGTTCATCTGTTAGCGTAAGCAGTTTTCCAGACTGGTAACGAGTCACATATAAACGCTACCAACGCGATTCAACTATCATTAGAAAGCTGGAATTTTTATCTTTCTAATCGCTTCACACATAAACACATTTATGCTATTACTTATGCAATTAAAAGTAAAAATGTCCCATTAGTCTAAAATGCTAGTAATCGTCATAGCAATATCTATGTTCGGTCACTTCCAATTCTATTATCGTCAGGTGGCCAATCATAAGGAACTAATGTTCGTCATACTTGTTGATTAGTGACTGATTAATATAATAGTATATAGTATAATTATTCTCCCACTTCTAATTACTAGTAATAGATTTAGTCATACCTAATATCTATACAATCAATGTGTATTTTTTTTATTAATGTAATTCCTACTGTACTAAGTAATAGGTAGCCAAGTAAAATTGTATGTCTTATAAACTCATCATTTGTCTCTCCAGCTCTCTCCAAAATTCAACAAACTCTCTCCAAAATGATCAAATTATCATTAATTCTCTCCAAAATAACATTGTAGCATAGGAGTAAAATAGAAAAAACTCGCCATTTGCAATTGAAGGGCTCAAATTAACTGTCACAAACTCGCCATTAAAATGGCGAGTTTGGACATGCTTTGTTACTTGGATAGGTAGTAAGTATTATGTTTATATTATTATTACCTACCCATACACACAATCAAAGACTTCGTCAATGGTTAAAAATACGCTATATTTTAGTGTTGTCATTTCATTCGAAAGTTTGAACAAGTTATACATTGTTGTTTGCCACACACCAAAATTGAAAACTAAGTTATTCTATATAAATGTGATTATTTATTTACATAAGCTGAAGCTCCTACAACTGCTACCTATCTTCTACAAGCAACAGGAAATAATTATCCGCTTTAAGAATCAACGGCTACTTTAAATTATACGGTTTATCATATATTTGATTCGTCTGCCAAGTATACATAGATTATATTCAGATATTTTAAAATTGACAATCAATGCTTAATTTATTCATTTCTCAGAAGACTCAGATTGGTATTTAGTAATATCAATTAATTTAGTTTTAGCCTCTATACGTTTTCTTTGATTATAATAGTTCTGAAAAAAGGGGTAACTATCTTAAATAAAAGCAAGCCGTAATTGTCATGTGCATTTCATGTCTATTTAGTTGCAGATATCTTAGCCCTATTATAATGCTAACTATAAGTCTATAACACATTTTATTTACTGATAAAAATTATTTTGAAATTGCTTTACCTCAATTAGATTTTCATTGAAAAAGTAATTTTCGGCCCCTAAATAAATAACTGTTGCTTTGTTTAAGTTTAAACGGGACATAATTCGAATGTCCCCTTAAAAAATAAATGCCGATATATATGCCGTCTACATTCCCTCTGGTTTGCCCTCTTCAACTATTGTGATGTAGATTCAACCATTCTTTGTCGCTATTAATGACGTCACAACCTGGAGTGGAAGTCCTGTTTTCTGTTGATTCTAAATCCTTCTGATTGAATTTTACGTATTTTGGTTATTGACAAACGCCATATATAATTCACACGTGACACTACTATATAAGTGGGTATGATTATGTAAAATATTTATATATTTGACGTTAAAGTAATCATATCTTGTTATCATATGTAGTAACGTATTTTATTTGGAGAATATACAAGCTTAACTATCTCAAAATTTATTCATTAATGTTATTGGTCAATGTAACAATCTAAATTAATGAGTTAAAATACCAGTTTGTTATCGGACGCATGACGGGAAGTTTTTCCAGTAATCGTCAGGGTGGACGGATGGATTCTATGTTTAATCGGCCAGTCTGTCCGAACATTAATATTAGATGTTCTGATAATCTAGTGATCGGACTACCATTTTAAATAAAAAGTAAGTATTTGTTAGCTTAAATTTTAAAATGCACTGATAGATCGTAAATTGTACATCTAGAGAAACATACACCTGGTACATTAAAAGCTACTGAAACACACTCAGGAGTTTCAAAGAGGAACCGTTCTCTTACGAAAAATACAACGAACTGACCGATAACTTGACTTTCCGACAATGATTGGAAGCTACCTGTTAATTTGTGTGGTTAAATGATTAGAAAGAATTACTAATCAATTATAGTGGTGGATTCTTTAATAATTTAGTACGTATGCCTCTATTCCTTAATATATTATATAGAAAATTATACTCAATGTGTCAGCTATTCCGATTACTAGAGGTATGCCGATTACTGGCACAAACACCCTATATATAGCTATATGGCCAGTCTGCAGAATGAGTCTCTTTTCCCGTATTTTATTTTGAGAGTGAGAGAGAGTTACTCTCAGACTCTCAGCCCAGTTTCCAAGTAAAATAGTATGTCTCATAAACTCGCAATTTGTCTCTCCAGCTCTCTCTAAAATTCAACAAATTCTCTCCAAAATGATCAAATTTTTATAAATTCTCTCCAAAATAACATTGTAGCATAGGTGAAAAATAGATAAAACTCGCCATTTGCATTTGAAGGGCTCAAAATAACTGTCACAAACTCGCCATTAAAATGGCGAGTTTAGACATGCTTTATTACTTGGCCCAGTTTGTATTTGGTGCACTGAACAGTGAACTCCTGAGTCCTCTGACTTTTTCAAAAATCTGAGAAATAGCTGCCAACATTTTTCATCAATTTGTCTAGTCCTCCAACATTTTTTCTGTTTCTCCTCCAAAAATTAATGGTAATATAGGAATTAATT